>JASUUJ010000181.1:5737500-5813458 GCA_030449895.1 Citrus mangshanensis
CGGTCCGCCGATCGGGGTGCGGACTGATGCGGATGCGCGCGGCCCAAGCCCGCCTTCGATAAGCTGGAGACGCTGCCGCCGCTGGCGGCTGCGCGGCCTGCGGCGCTCCCCGTTTCGGCCCGTCTTGAAACACGGACCAAGAGTCCATGTGCGAGTCAACGGGCGAAAACCCGTAAGGCGCAAGGAAGCTGATTGGCGGATCTCTCGCGTGCACCGCCGACCGACCTTGATCTTCCGAGAAGGGTTCGAGTGTGAGCATGCTGTCGGGACCCGAAAGATGGTGAACTATGCCTCGAAGCGGGCGAAGCCGAGGAAACTCGGTGGAGGCCCGCAGCCGATACCGACGTGCAAATCGCTTCGTCGACTTGGGTATAAAGACTAATCGAACCGCCTAGGTTCCTCCGAAGTTTCCTCAGATACCGGAGCCCTAAACGAGTTCTATCGGGTAAAGCCAATGATTAGAGGCATCGGGGCGCAACGCCTCGACCTATTCTCAAACTTTAAATAGTAGGACGGCGCTTCGCTGAGCCGCTCCACTAATCGAGTGCTCCAAGTGGGCCATTTTTGGTAAGCGGGCGATGCGGGATGAACCTAAGGGTTACGGTGCCCAATCGCTAACCTAGAACCCACAAAGGGTGTTGGTCGATTAAGACAGCAGGACGGTGGTCATGGAAGTCGAAATCCGCTAAGAGTGTGTAACAACTCACTCCGCCGAATCAACTAGCCCAAAATGGATGGCGCTTGCGCGCGACCTATACTGGCCGTCGGGGCAAGTGCCAGATGAGTAGGAGGGCGCGGCGTCGCCGCAAAACCCGGGCGCGAGCCCGGGCGGCTGCAGATCTTGGTAGTAGCAAATATTCAAATGAGAACTTCAAGGCCGAAGAGGGAAAGGTTCCATGTGAACGGCACTTGCACATGGGTTAGTCGATCCTAAGAGACGGGGAAGCTCGTCCGCTGGCGCGAGCTTCAAAGGGAATCGGGTTAAAATTCTCGAACCGGACGCGCGGGCAAACGCAGGGAGTCCGAGACGCCGGGCCTCGGGAAGAGTTATCTTTTTTAACCGCCCACTCGGAAACGGCTCACCGAGGTAGGGTCCAATGTAAGTGCACCGCACGTCGCGCGGTGTCCGGCGCCCTTGAAAATCCGGAGGACCGAGCCGCCCGCACCCGGCTCATAACCGCATCAGTCTCCAAGGTGAACCTGCAGTCGATGGAACAATGTAGGCGGAAGTCGGCAAAATGGATCCGTAACCGGGAAATGGATTGGCTCGGTGGTGGCACGGGGTCCTCCCAACCATCGCCGAGCCGCCACCGCGGCGGAGCGGGTCGCCGCGTGCCGGCGGGATCGAACGGCCTCCTGGGGCCTTCCCCGCGTCGAACAATGACTCGGACAGGGGAATCCGACTGCTTAATTAAAACAAAGCATTGCGATGGTCCCGGATGCTCACGCAATGTGATTTCGCCAAAGGCTCAATGTCAAAGTGAAGAAATTCAACCAAGCGCGGTAAACGGCGAGTAATCTATGACTCTCTTAAGGTAGCCAAATGCCTCGTCATCTAATTAAGTGACGCGCATGAATGGATTAACGAGATTCCCACCGTCCCTCTTACTATCCAAAAACCACAAGGGAACGGGCTTGCGTAATCGTGGGAAAGACCGCTGAGCTTGACTCTAGTCCGACTTTGTGAAATGACTTGAGAGGTGTAGTATAAGTGGGAGCCTAAACGCGAAAGTGAAATACCACTACTATTAACGTAATTTTACTTATTCCGTGAATCGAGGCGGCACCGCCTCTGACCCAGGCCACGGGGCCGATCCGCAAGACATTGTCAAAGTGGGGAGTTTGGTGGGCGGCACATCTGTTAAAAGATAACGCAGTGTCCTAAGATGAGCTCAACGAGAACAAAATCTCGTGTGGAACAAAAGGGTAAAAGCTCGTTTGATTCGATTTTCGATACGAACCGTGGAAAGCGTGGCCTATCGATCCTTTAGACCTTCGGAATTTGAAGCCAGAGGTGTCGAAAAGTTACCACAGGATAAGCGGCAAGCGCTTCATAGCGACGTTGCTTTTTGATCCTTCGATGTCGGCTCTTCCTATCATTGTGACGAAATTCACCAAGTGTTGGATTGTTCACCCACCAATAGGAACGTGAGGGTTTAGGCCGTGAGACAGTTAGTTTTACCGATGACCGCGCCGTAATAGTAATTCAACCTAGTACGAGAGGAACCGTTGATTCGCACAATTGGTCATCGCGCTTGGTTGAAAAGCCGCGCTGGATTATGACAACGCCTAAGTCGGAATCCGGCAGCGACGCGTGCGCCCGCGCCCGCTTGCCGACCGCAGGGACCTCCCCCCCGAGGCACGTGTCGTAGGCCAAGCCCCGCGGCGGAAGGGCGGCGGCCGCCTTGAATCGTAATTCCCATCGAGCGGCGGTGAATCCTTCGCGGCAACTTAAATACGCGACGGGGTATTGTAAGTGGCGAGTGGCCTTGCTGCCACGATCCACTGAGAAGCAGCCCTACGTCGCTCATTCGCCCTCCCCTCACTCGCACCCTTCTCTTGTTCTAACTCCGCGGAGGTTAGCCCCTGCGGCGCACACGCCAAGACGGACGCCCGCCCAGGCGGACTTGTGTTTTTTCACGAGGCGGCTGGCACAAAGGCAGCACACTTGCTCCAATGCCTGAGGCTAACTCTGGCACAAAGACTTGTGTGATGGCTCCAAAAGGAGGCTCGGGCCTCGGAGTGGACTTGTGCTTTTTCATGAGGCTAACTCTCGGCAA
Source organism: Citrus mangshanensis (assembly GCA_030449895.1). Lineage (NCBI taxonomy): Eukaryota > Viridiplantae > Streptophyta > Magnoliopsida > Sapindales > Rutaceae > Citrus > Citrus mangshanensis. The sequence goes on from JASUUJ010000181.1 coordinate 5,740,281, forward strand.
AATCTAAGTGGCTGGCACAAAGGCAAAATTTGGCCAAAGAGCCTGTGGCTAACTCCCACCAACGTCGACAATATCAGCCAAAAATCCCACGCCGCCCCGAAAACGCGAATTTTGGCACAAGGATTTTGGCCCTTTTTGGCCGAAAAATGGGTCCAGGGTCCCCCTGCGCGTTCGGTAAATTGGCCATAAAACGGGATCCGGACCTCGGAATCGACTTCCGTCTCCTCCGACGGATAGCTTGATGATGGGTTATGTGTACTCTGATTATGCCGAATATCTTAACAATAGAAGGTCCCATGCAAGTTACTTGTTCATTGTTGATAATTATACTATCAGCTGGAAAGCAGCACTGTAGAGTATTGTGGCATTGTCAACAACAAAGGCTGAGCATACAATTGCTATAGAGGCTTTTAAGGAAACCATACGGTTAAACACTTATCAATGAATTGTATTATCAATCTTGAATGCTTCTATGATAGGCAAAATGCTATTTATTTAAAGATCAGATGAAATTTTGATATAAATTTTGACAAAATCAACTATTTCAAGCATTTTATTAAATTTTTTAGCACAAGTTTAGTGCCTTTTTTAGGGCGAAATTCACTAATGAAGGGATAAGGATTTTAATTTCGACTTATTTTTTACATGCATATAGACATCGGTGAAACAACTAAGAATCAATTTTGGTGCCTGCGTGAGATTTTGCACTCATTTCGACCTTTAATCTAATGTCATAACACAAAATTTTTTGCCTTATTCATTTGATGGCCTTGCTTACCAATTTCTACATCGGCCAAAGAGTTTTGCATTAATTCGACAAGTTTTCTTTATTTTGTTAGGAACTTTTTAAGATTTGTGAAAATCATTCTTGTGCTCTCCAAACATCTCAGAACAACCTTGTAAAACCTCACTTAGGCTAAGGAATTGACTCTTATTTCATATTGTGTTCTCATCTTGCCATTAGCTTTAAATTCAACACTTAACCTCTTCAATAGCGAATATGCGCATAGAACAATCTAAAACAATGTGCTATAGCCTTTGGTTCTAGGCTTGAATGGCGTAAAACGTCACTTAAGCCTTTAATCGACTTTCATTTAATGTTGTGATAGGTTTATATCTAGATACATGCCTTCTAAAGAGTTTTATATCAATGTAATAGGTTCTCCATATTTTTTGGGAATTGTTTCTGAAAATTATGAGAAAATTATCCATGTTGTTTTGTAATGACCTCGTAAAACTTCACCAAGGCATCATAATCGGCTCTTGTTTGATTTGGCGATGTCTTCTCATTAATGTCAAAGGCATGCAAAAAGTTAACACTAAATTCAATGCCCAGCACCTTCAATGTCGAATACACATTTAAATTACCTAGAAACAAGTGCTATACCCTTCGATTATATGCCTAAATGGGCATAAAAACCTCATCTATGCCTTAGAGTCAACTATTTTTTGATCTTGCAGTCTCATTTCGCCAATTTCTGTGCCTGCAAAGAGTTATGCATCAACCCAACAAGTTCTTTTTTTTAACTAATTATACTAAAATTATTCATGTGGTCTTGTAATGACCTCATAAAACCTCACTTGGCACTGGGATTTAACTCATGTTTGATCTTATGGCCTTGTCCTACCAATATCTACATGCATACAAAAAATCAACTCAAAGTTCAACTGCCAACCTCTTGATCAGCGAATACATCCCATCTTTAAAATGGTCTACAACCATGTGCTATAGACCTCGATTATAGGCCCAAATGGTGCAAAACCTCACTCGGGACTCGTATTTGACTTTTGTTTGATCTTGAGGTCTCTTCTTGCCAATGCCTACAATTTTTATGGGTTTTATGTCAATCAAACCAGTTGTTGAGTACTGGAGAATACATATTTATAAAAGAGTAAAATTGTCAATCTAACATTTCTACTTTTATATATTTAAGTCCTTTAAACTTTGATTGTGTGAATTTTGTTATAATTTGAGTCTTTTATGTATTTCATGGGTATTTTGGTTATTTCATGATTCACAAGAAATTGGATAGTAAAATAGACAGTATTTTTGAGTTCAGAATAGTTAAAAAACTTAGGAAGGACATAGAGGGCAAAATCATACACGAACAGTACCTCTTTATATATAAACAGTACCGTATCCGTGAACAGTACTATAATTTTACAATTTTGCCCAGGCCCAGCTGATGTGGCATTGACTAATGATGTGACAACATCTTATTGGACCGATGATGTCGCATGAGTGATGATGAAGAGTTGATCAATGATGTGGCAGAACATTATTGGACCAAAAAGTTGACTTTTGTGTTGGTTGCTAATGTGACAACATATTAGTGGATCAAAAAATACGCGAACAATATGTGCACATACATGGAATAATAGCCCTAATAATGTGTTCTATCCAATCAAAGCTTGCCATATTGTGCAATCCTAAGCATCTCAAATTATTTTCATCCAATGGGCATGATTTACTTACCATATCTATAAATAGGGGGCTCCCCTTAACTTGGCACCCTTGGATTCATTTTTAACTCTATTTTTTGTGATTCCCTTTCTATTTTATATTTTCTACATATTTTAATAAAATTTTCATTTTGCCTCTAATTAAAAAAATGAGTAACTAATTAGTTCTCAAGTGTGAGTTGAAGGTAAAGCCGTACATGATCCATTGGCTTAATTTAGTAAGTTTATTTACCCTCTCTCAGATATAATTGGATTATTTTGGCTCACCATTGACAAATAATAATAATTTTATCTAGATTTTACACTAGTATACCAGTTCCCTAGTGCAAAATTAGTATTATTTTGCATGATGAGCACTTTACACTAATTAATTTTTTTAAAAAAACTCCCTTTTAGTATTTATAGTCCTTCTTGAGTCAGTGTTGACAGAGAATATTTCTAAGTTATTTAGTAGACAATCTTGTCATATTTTCGACAACAAGATTGTTATCACCTGACCAACATGTAGTTGACACCATATTTAGCAGAAGATTATTTCCTTTGGCACAATGAGTGCTTGATACAACATTTATTAAATTTAGGCTTATGAAGAGTGGAAATATCCTCTCATAAATTAATTGGAATTAAAAAGGAAATTAAACCTATGGTAAAATATTGAGTGTGAATCTAGAGACTCAAGCACTTCATTTACATTGTTCCACCTTTAACTCATTCTCGCCATTTTATTTTAAATCTTAAGATAAACAAATCACATCCAACCAACTCACAAACAAACTTGGAAAATTAACCCTACACATAATTAAATCCAGCTCCTCATGGAATCAACACTCATCACCATTAATCTATATTAATATAGATTCGTACACTTGTGAGTACAATAAAATTTGCACAACACAAGTGCTCCATAATTGTTGGGAATATTTTGAAAAAATATGCGAAAATTATTGTTGTGGTGCTGTAAAGTCTCGTAACGATCTCATAAAACCTCACTGGCCTTATGATGGACTTCCGTCTAATCTTATCTCTTGCCAGTGTCTACATGCATTTAAAAGATGGGCTTGAAATTCAACTTAACCACCTTCAATGCCCCTAAAAGGGGCCAAAAATGTGTTTTATGGCCTTATTGGTCCCAAAACCTCACGTAGGCCTCGAAATCGACTTCTGTCTTGTGTAGAGATGGCAAAAGTCCGGGTCGGGTCCGGGTTTGGGGGTGCCCGGGACCTGCCCGCATGCCACACATAGCTGCCCGGATCCGGACCGTGCCCGGATTTTTTCTATATGGGCCGGGCATATGCCCGGCACTATTCGGGCACGGGCTTTTCATCCGGGTTTTCTTACCTGCATTTTGAATTAAAAAGGAAAAAAATAAATTGTTACGACATCTTAATAAGTCACAAAGTCGCTCCTTCAAAGAAGCTTCATGAAACATCGAGCCACCCTCATCGTTATAGCAATACTGCGCAGTGTTGCTTTGATGGATGAGTCTTATTCAATCCTTTGGCATGCCATTCAAATGTAATTTCGATAAAATGTTGTGGACAACACTGATAACAATGAGAATAAAGATAATAAAAATTTTAAAGATAGTGGAAGAAAATGTTGATCAAGTGACAACCGAGACAGATTTCACATTCTTTTGAAAATGGAGCAATCTCAGGAATACAAAAGCCTGCTGGGATTCCCGACTTCATAATAAGCATAAAGTAAACCATCACAAACAAACCACATCAAGATCAGCAGCCTTCAAGAACAGAGAACCAATCAAGTAAGCCCTTGTAATAGAAGGGAATCTTGAGGTGTGAATTTGTTGCTAGTTTGATCTGAACAACAAAAAAGGATTTAACTTCTACGCACCCGTCCTATTCCAGATCGTTGGATTCGGAAGCGAGGTGTCTCTGCTCTTTGCCGTTATCACTGGGCTCGTCAATGTGTTCAATACGTTGGTCTCGGTTTACGCGGTGGATAAAGCCAAAAGGAGAGCACCGCCGGCCGCGGTGCATGTTCATCATGCAGAGCATAATTGGCATCATTCTAGCAATATGGTTGAAGCCGCCGCATCAGCAAATTGTTTCAGTGTGTGTGTTTTGTGTTTCTCAAGTCTCAATTACTCACGATTTAGGGTTAGGGCAATTGGGCAAAATGGTTTTTTCGCATTTTATATTTTCCGCTCTTTTTTTTTTACCATAAAAAAAACCGGGCATAGTCCGGTTCCGGTTCTTGCTTGTGATCAACCTGCAAACAATGGGTATTGATTTTCAATAACCGGACCCGCTTTTTCCTTCCATTCGGTCCGGATTTTACCCGGACCGCACATGCCGGGTCCGGTCCGGATCCGGTCCGGGCGGGTATTTTTGCCATCTCTAGTCTTGTGTTCTCATCTTACCAATCTTGTCTTGCCAATTTTTATAGCTCCTAAAGAGATTCATGTCCATCTAACAAGTTATCTATAATTTTTGGGAACTTTTTCAAAAGTTATACGCAAATTGTTCCTATAGACTCATAATGTCTCATAACAACCTTGGAAAACCTCATCCAGGCCATAGTATTGACTACGATTTGAGCCTCTGGTCTTTTCTTGCCAATGTCTACATGCATGCAAAAAATAAATTCAAAATTCAATCTCTTACCTGTTCAGCAGCAAATAAATCGCTAAACCGACCCAGAACAATGTACTATAACCTATGATTTTATTGAAAAATACGATTCTAAATTGACTTGGAATCGTGTTATAGCCTTGGGTTCTAGGCTTAAATGGATGTAGAACCTCATTTGAGCTCACAATCCACTCTGTTTGCACCTTTGCTTCCATCTAGTCAATCTCAATATGCATGTAAAAAGGCCTAGAACTGTGTGTTATAGCCTTCGCTTCTAGGCCAACTGGGTACAAACCTCACCCAAGCCTAGAAATTGATTCTTGTTTTATTTCATGGTCTCATTTTAGTAATGTCTATGCCAACCAAAGTGTTTTGCTTCAATCCGATAAGTTCTCCATAATTGTTGAGATTTTCTTTTGAAAATTATTCTTGTGGTCTTGTAATGTCTTGTAATGACCTTGTAAAATTTACCTGGGCCTCAAAATCGAGTTTTTTTTTTCTTTATGGTCTTGTCTCACTATGTCTATGTGCGTAAAAAAGGTAAGATAAAAAAACTCAACCCTAACCCCTTTAATGATAAATACATGCGTGAAAAAAATCAGATCAAAATTCAACCCCGACCATTTTAATGATGAATATGCACCTAAAATGGCCTAGAACTATGTATTATAACCTTCAATTATTGCCCAAATGTGCGTAAAACGTCATCCAGGCTTTCGAATTGCTTCTTATTTAATCCCAAAAAGTTTTGCATCAATTTGAAAGTTCTCCATAATTTTGGGGATTTTTTAAAAATTAAGCAAAGGTTATTCATGCAGTCTCGTAGTACCTTGTGATGACTTCGTACAAACTCAACCAGCCTTCACAATCGAGCTCCGCTTGATTCTGTGGTCTCGACCGGCCAATGTTTACTCATATGTAATAACTCGACTTCAAATTCAAGCCCTAGCATTTCAAGGACAAATACACTCCCTAAAAAGGCTTAGAACCATGTGTTATAGTCTACTCTTCTGAGCCTAAATGGGTAAAAAACCTTACCTGAGCCTAAAATTATCTCTTATTTGATCCTATAGGTTTGTCACACCAATGTTTATACCTACAAAAGAGTTTCAGATCAATCCAACATATTCTTTATAACTTTTGTGAATTTGTTCAAAAATATTAAAAAATCATTCCTAGAGTCTCGCAACGTCTCATAATTGACTATTTGAATCAAAATAACCCCTTCAGCTCAAATTCAACCCTTTAACCCTTCAACGAGAGTCAATTCTGAGGCCCAACCAATGTATGCGACCATTAAAAAATCAGCTCAAATTCAACCCTTTAACCCTTCAACGGCGAATATGGCTCTAAAGTGTCATAGAACATGTGCTAAAACACATGACTCTAGGTCCAAATCATTGCAAAACCTCACAAATGCCTCAAAATCAACTTTTGTCTGTTCTAATAGTCTCCCTTCAGCAGTGTCCATTCCTTTGAAAGAGTTTTAAATCAATGTAATTTCTCCTTAATTTTCAATGATTTTTCAAAAATTGTTGGAATCTTAATTTTGTGGTCTCATAAAGGCCTACTAAAACCTTAATTGGACTTGGAATCGACTCTTATTCAATAGCAAACGGAAACTGGAAATCACTAACTCCAAAGCTAAGTGCACCTCTCAAAAGAAACTTAATCTGCAAAAAAAGTAATGACGAGGGGTGAGCCGTCAACTCGGTAAGTAAAACCATTCCTAACACACTAGGCCTATCGATACCAAAAATATTGCAAGCCTTCTTTTGTTTAAAGCATATATCATAATCCATAATTTTCATAAAACGATATATCACAATAACATAAGATAAATTCTTAATAATTCAGAATATTCAAAAGCATATTTACTTACGAAGCAAATCATGTAATACGATACGTAAAAACAAACAAAGTTAGCTCATGTCACATATGTCACCTATAAACAACTCGAATATCGTGCACATTCGTAAACCCAAGATCGTCCAGACGGATATATCGTATATACGATCAATCAATCAGAATAACTATGGACAACGAGCCAAAGCATTAAGAATCTCATACAATCATCAATAATTGAAATCAAACATAGGTACAAAACATTCGTATCAGTTTCATAAAAGTTCATATCAATAATATAGGCTTGCATAACATTTTAAAGATAACATCATAAAAGGTTGTCATGTCATAAAATCATTTACATATTAAAAAGCATTTATAAAATACTTTGTTAAAAAGAATGGTTTGAAAACATTTACATAAAGCTAATTTTGTTATCAAAATTAGTAATCCTTTAAGTAGTATCAAAACATTTATACTTATAATAATAATATCAAAATACTTATACATATCCAGTACATTAGGAATGAAGTTACTTACCTCGAAAAATGAACTTGGATTAACACACCTCTAAGCTTCTAAGAGCCTCAAACACCTTCAAAACCTTAAACAAATACAAGATATGACAATCAATAACTTATTCTAAGAATCTGATTTTCTAATTCATACCCGTACAGGTCTGATTCTCAGAATTTTAACTCTTAATCCAAGACTCAGAATGATATAATATCCTATGGAACTGTTCTGGACATCCATGAGTACCCCATGTAAAATTTACAAGAGGATCTGATATCAAAAACATTTTAAAAACGATTTACTTCTCAGCAAATTCGAAACTGTTTTCACATAATCTAAACTAAACAGAACAGGTTCCGTGATTTGTATAAAATAAAATACTAATCAGAAAATTATGAAATTAAAACTGGGAATCCTAGACACATATATTAACATACATATAAACTTTCAGAATTTTCTGAGTTCATTTGGTGGTACAAATAGTCTTGTGAATCTGATCACAATACTGGAATCGCAGCTTTCCAGTGCAGTGGTTTCTATTTCGAAAATACATATAAAATTGAAAACGAAGTCGAATTTAATGAAATAAAATTTAATCAAGAAGCCTTACATGTCTAGTTTCTAGAAATATAAATTTGATAAGAAAATTCGTTCAGAAAATATAGGTTTAAAAGTCGAGATACTCATGCTATCCAGAATTATCCTGTGCTTAATACGTCAAGGATTGATTAACTAAATCATAATAAATCAAAACCCTAAGAAAAGCCTAAATATATTCTAAATCATGCATTAAGATCTATAACCTTCTAGAATCGTGCCAATATAAACCCTAGCTAGATAGAGTGATTAGAAATCTGTTGAGAACAGGGAGAATAACTTACCCGTCGCTTTGATTCTCTCCTAAACAAAGGTTTGAATCCTAAGATTTGGGTAGGAGCGTAAAGAGCAGCAGGGAAGAAGAATAAACGTTGTGAATTTAGGGTTATGGGAGAGAAAAAGTATGAATTTATAGGGAGTCTTAAGAAACCCTATTTAATTAGGAAAAATAACCATTTTCCCAAAATTATCTCATAAATAACCTCTTAATAAGGGTTATGGGCCACTCATAATTCTCAATGAAAGCCCAATTTCCATAACTTAATATATATGAGAATTTGTGGCGTTACACAAATAGTCTAGTATGGCAAATATGCCCTAAAAGGTATGGGCCCAAATGTCGTAAAACTTCACCTGTGCCTTATAATCAACTCTTATTTGTTTGTATGGCTTTGTTTTGCCAGTGTCAATGCTTCCTAAAACGTTTCGGTCCAATTTTTACTAATAACTGTAAAATTATTCTTATTGTCTCATAAAGACCATGTAAATCCTCACTAAATCCTCGAAATCAACTTTTGTTTTAATCTCTCACCAATGTTAATGTGCATTCAAAAAAATCAACTCAAAATTCAACTTGAACTCTTTTAACTGCAAATATGCCTTAAAAAGCTATAGAACCATGTGTGATAGCCTTTAGTTCTAGGCCCAAATAGCGTAAAGCCTCACTTAAGCCTTTGGAATCTACTCTAATTTAATCATGTGATCTTGTCTCATCAATTTTTATGTATGTACAAAAAATAGTGCAAAGTCCAACCCCAAGATCCTTCAATGATGAATATGCCCATGAAAAGACCTAGAATGTGTGCTATAACATATTAGCCCAAATGGTTATAGAACCTTACAGGGCCTTAGGTCGACTGCCGTTTGATCTCTGGTCTCATCTCACTTGTTTTTATGCCTTCCAAAAGAGTTTTAGATGAATCCAACAAGCTCTCAAGAATTTTTTCAAAAGTTATTGTAAAATTACTCAAGTAGTCTTGTAAAGACATCATAAAACCTCAGCTGAATGGCGCCTCATAGGAATATAGGCACAATGCCTACCTTCGATGCCTCATCACAGACACCAACGGTACCAAAGTACTGTTCTAGCACAAAAAGTAAGTTGTCCACAATAATGACATTTCGAGTGCAATCATAGGCATTAGGCTTTGGCACGTCAATGAGACGCACATCACTCAAGCTTGTGAAAGCCAGGCTAGAAGTGAGTGTGTGCTTGTACCCAACCTAATTCGAGCAGACTTCCTCCACTTCTATATAGATCACTTGTAACTCCTCTTACATGAAGCTATAGAGTTTAAGCAACTCATCATAAAATGATTGAAACTCCCAATGAGGGTGTTAGCTTGGTCTTAGAAGAGATCCTCAGTGTCTACTGTAAATTTAACATACTCTCCCACAAGACCATCGACCATTTCCTCTAAACTTTCGAGGGTGTCATGTGCAGTGGACATGAAAGTTTCAAACGTGGCAGTACGAGGCTCCAAGGCTTTGATGGAAGGGACCTTGGACTTACTGCGTGACTTTACTTCCATACGTCCCTCCTCATGACTATAAGTTGGCTTTAATGGCTCTACACTAATAACATCCTCTTATAATGTGCTAGAAGTCTGAGAGTTGGCCATTGCTCTAACGTGAGCTAGATTACATGGGTGCAAACCTTAGCAATGATACCACTTGTCACCAAATTAGTGTTTTCGTAGTAACTCGTACGACATTTAGACAACATTTAGACAACATCTAGGAAAAATCAAACTTCTCAAACTAGCTAAGCAAAGATGACTATAGAAAAGCCAGAGAGAAGAGAGAGCAACATAGCTAAAGAGAATTTTATTACTCAAAAGGGAGAATATAAAACAGCTTTATGATTATATTTGAGTTGCTTGTACTTGGTGTGTGGTGTGTGGAAAATGGAAAGTGTCATACCCTATATATAGGGAGCCTTGCCTATTCTAAATTTTTTCATGGAACTTGTGCAACTTGCCAAAATATCTAGAAATTTACAAGTATGCATGTTGTGCAAATTTTAATGTACTCGCAAGCGCACGAATCTATTGTAGTATAGACTAATGATGACGAGTGTCGATCCCACGAGGAGGTGGATTTTAATTATATGTAGAATTAATTTTGTAAATGGGTGGTTGGAATTGTGGTGGTAGTGATTTAAATTATCCTAAAATTAGAATTGAAATGACGATAATAAATTCTAAAATTAGAATTGCAATGGCGAGAATAAATTGAAAAGAAAATTACTATGATTGAAGCGCTTAGGTATCTGGATCCGTATCAACATGCACCATGGGCTAAATATTCCTTATTAATGCCAATTAAATCATGAGGGGGGAATCCACACCTCATGAACCACGCTCTAATCAATATGGTGCTAAGGGCTTATCGCAAAATAATAACCTCAGTACTAGAGTGAAACCAATGCGGTACTAGACAAGATTAGTATTATTTGTCGACGAGAAGTCAAAACATCCACAAAAACTAGAGGGGAAGAGAAAGTAAATTTACCAAATTAAGCCCATGACACATGTTGAGACTTCACCTTCAACCCAAACTTGAAAGGAAATTAGCTACTCATAATTGAACTAAGGGTAAAATGGGAATTTATTAAAATATGAAGAAAATACAAGATAGAGAGGGAATTACAGAAAATGCATCCCAAAAATGGATTCAGAGATATCAAATTAGGGGGGGGAGGCCCCCTTTTTATAGATACATGGAGTAAATCATGGCCATCGGATTAAAAACTTTGACGCCACGTCATCATCAACAATGGTTTGACCACGCGGATGAATGGTTTGACCCGGTGAACAAATGCAAAATAATCTGTGATGCATCAGACGCGAGATTTTTAGTCCACTAATATCCGCCACATCACCATCAACAGATATAAGAATTTTAGCCGATCATGACACCTCATCACCAATGCCACATCATCGGCCAATGCCACGTCATCGATCCGCTCACGTGAATGTCATGAACGAGATGCATACATGAATAAGTATACATAGTGCCATTTTTCCTTTTATGCTCCTCCTAAGGTTTTCGACCGTCCTGAGTTCAAAAGTGATGTCCGTTTTGCCGTCTGATCTCTCCTTTATTTTGAAATGACTATAATGCCCCTAAAATACATAAAATACTTAATTAAAATCACACACACATAATTAAATTGCAAGAAGCTTAAATACATAAAAGTAAGGGTTGTTAGTAAAACCTGAAATGTAAAATGATGATTTTCTCCTTTATAAATATGCATTTTCTAACACTCAACACACCCCCCAACCAGCTTATTGCTAGTCCCTAGCAAATGAAGCGAAAATAAAATAAAATTCAAAATGATTTTTTTTTAAATTTAGAAATACTCGTGTTTATTCAATCAGATTAATGATAGCAATCAAATAAAAGTATAAGTATTATCTCCAATCTAAAGCAACATCACACCCACATCAACCATCCACATGAATCAGCCCTATAGACTTTGTTATAGCTACTTTCAAGAATGACATGTCAAACCCCAAAATCTCACTGGAAGTAGTGACACTCTCACAAAGAAATTAAAACCAATAAAAATAGTCACTCCAATGAATGGTAATTGAGAGAGAAAATAATAAAGAAGTGATATCACATGCTCTCACCAAGATGAAATAAATATGCCCTCAGCTTAGAAATAATACGATCTCAAGTCAAACAAAAATGCTAGTCAACCCAATTTATTTATCTTTTTTTTTATTATGTATCACTACATCTTTTTAGCCCATATAACTAGCTTCTCTACTTTATAGTTCCCTAAAATCAAGAAGGACTTTTATTAGGACGTAACGTAGGCTAGGGACATGGTTAACAAAGAAGGGAAATAAGGAAAACAAAGTGTATGTTTGAGAAAAATGCAAAGAATTTTTTTTTTGCAAGGTGGATTTCACCTATTATTGTTATTTTTATTCTTTTGAAACAACAACTTTTGTTTTTTTTTTGTTGTTTTTTTTCTTTTATTTGGCATAACTTCACTAAACAGAATAATTATTTACATTTTTCTCAAACATAAATGGGTGATGGAACTTATAAGACATCGGGTAATACTCCAAATCGGAGTGGGTCAAGATGATAAGTTTAACAAATAAAAGGTTTTTTTTTTCTTTTTTTTAAAGGCTTAAAATGGTTAACTATGGATATTTCACAAAAGGGATGGCTAGAAAGGCTCAAACGGGACAAAGATGGCCTTTCCATCGTCTTTTAGGGCTCTAAATAATCGTTCATATCTACTAGTTAGATGGGACTCCAAATGTAGCAACACACATTTTTTTTTACAATATTTTTTTTAAGGGTTAACTTAAAAAAAATCTAGAGATCGTGTATAAAATAAAAAACTACTAAGCTGTATGAAGAATGTACAAAGAAAAATAATAGGCTCAAAAACTCACTTGGTACTTATTATGACATATTCATTCCTTCAAGCAACTCATATTTGTCTCCGACATCAACATGTAAAGTAGCAAACATGACGTAACATCACTTAAGACCAAAGATAATACAAATACTAAAATTTGAAATTAATCATGTCATCCAATGTTAAAACAAATCACACAATTTTTTTTTTTTAAACAACATTCTACCCCCCAACCTATTCTAAACATGAAAGGAAAATGTGAATGCAGAAGTGTGAAAATGATGTAGAAAAACTAATTAGAAAAGTTACACTTAAAATGCTAGAAAAAGAAAATGGTTTTTTTTTTTTACTAAGAAGATGCGTTTCTAGAGGCACTACACTCCATATTCAGCCATCTTCGACTCAAAAGTTAGAAAATGTATATTCATAGAGGAGAAATTAAAAAGAAGAAGAAAAATGAACATAAAAACTTAATAAAGAAAAAAAATGTCTGAATTTTTTTTTGTTTTAATGTTTTTTTTTCAAATGATGAAGATGCGTTTCTAGAGTCACTACACTCCATATTCAGCCATCTTCAACACAAAACGTTAGCAACAGTTAGTTTCTACAACAAAAATCAAGAAAACTTAACCAAGATTCCCCGATTGTCGACTATTCCCTCCCCCAACTTAACGAAACATTGTCCTCAATGTTTGAAAGGAAAGAAGTAGAGTTTAAAGACATCACCCTGGTGCAACACAGAAGAAAATATTTACAGGCGGAGAGTTAAATCTAATTTCTACTTCTTACTACCGCTACTGTTACCATCATTATTTGGACGCTCCAACACAAAGGTCCATGGGTCCGGCTTCGGTTTATAAGCTTGTAACAGATCAAGTAGCTCATTAGCAGTGTGAGCACAAATAAAAAGTTTTTTCACACGGGAAGGAATGAAGTAGTTTTTTATTGCATGGTTAAGAAATACGATAAAGCCATCATAAAAGTTATTGACATTTAACAAACCGATGGGTTTCTGGTGGATGTGCAGATGGGCCCAAGATGCTAATGTGATAAGAGCCTCTAGTGTGCAAGATCTCCTGGAAGGAAAATAAAAGCATCAGCATGATTAAGCATTTCAGTTATTCTTTCTTGCATACCTGAGACGACTAACTCTTCTCCAGTTGATGAGTCAGACAAACTACCCAATGGTTTTAAGACTCTTGGGATGATGCCTAACACTTGACTTCCTCTGATAAAAGCTGCTTCTGAGACCATTTTTGATAACCCTCGGTTACCTCCTCCATACACCAAGTGTAATTTTCTCGCTGCTATGCTTCGGTCAAGATCTATGGCTGCCTCAACGAACTCTTTATGTTTGCCATAGGTAAATCCAGAAAGCACACAAATGTTCTTGAATTGTCTATTGGGAGTAGCTGCCATTGCGATACTTCTCAAAAATAATTTGTGAGTGCTTGACAAAAAAATCACATTTAAGAGTCTTGGTGATGGGTCATGAGGTGGCATGTCAGTGTCAAATAACGCGTAAAGCACATGGCTCACGAGTCAAAAAGGAAACAGTAAAAAAAGAAAAAGTAAACAGTAATAAGGAAAAAACAAACAGTAATAAAATTATTAAAGACAATAATGTAAACAATAAAACAATAGTGAAATAAAATAACAATAAAGTAAAATGATATTTACATGTGCTCACATCTTCCTCCGGTTTTACGTTCGAAACGCTTGAACGCCCTATGGGTCGAGGATAGGCTTCCCATCCAGCTTTTCTTATAAACTCAAACAGGTCGTTTATAGTCAGATTCCCGAGACTATATCGTGCATGCTCTTTCTGGAATAATGGCCATAATTGGAGAATCGCTCCTTGCACGTATCCACTGGGATGCGTTTCAAGAGATAAAAGGATATCATCCAATGACTCCTTATTCAAGCCATCCCTAATGAATTGAATTTTATCTTCTCTGTTATCAGACATCATTCCTAAAGAACATGGGTTTCTATCGTAACTCATTCTAGCACACTTATGACAAGCAACAGAAATTCTTCGAGCTCGTCGTTTTCTTGCATAATTTCCTTTACCACAACTAGGCATGAATGCAATAAATTTTAGCGGTAACTCACCTGCCAATCGTACTTTTGCCTCGATTAACCACTGGATGTCAGCAGGTATGTTATTCCTCATGAGCAATCGCATGCGTTCGGACCGAGCTTTATAGATCGTAAGGAGGGCATTCGGGAATCGCTAAGCTTTGCTAGAGTCTCGCTTTCCATACCTTCGCCTCGAATATCAATTATTATGGAAATCAAGTAATCGACTTGATTGTCACGAGTACCGTTATCCGCCACTTCACCGGGTAACAAACTAAAGCACATAAACAAAAAACAAATTAAAACAAACAAAGAAAATTAAAATCGTCCTCTTATTGAATTTACCTCAAGCTCCATGTCGTAAACACTTCTCTCAATGTCTCGAGTTGGCTTTCTAAACCCTCAACATAGGCTACTAACTCGTGGTTGTAGAGCGCAAATACGATGTGTTTTACAAAATTGAATCGCCTTTTGAGATGAGTTTTGACACGTTGAAGTGGTTTAAGAATGTTCGGGAGGAAGTATGAGACTCATGATTAACAATGACAAGAGAAAACTTAATAGTTAAACAAACACACTTATGCAAAAATAATTTCAATTAGCAAAAGAATAATATAAAGAAAGAAAGAAAAATCGAATCACCGAAAAGAAAAAAAATCAATTCAAATTTGGTGGTCACTCAAATTTATTTCGGTGTCTTTTTCATGGTACTCTAGATATGGCTTTAATCTTTGACCATTAACTTTAAACGTGACACCGTTCTTTGGGTCCTTAATTTCAATTGCCCCATGTGAAAAAACAGTATGAACAATAAAGGGACCAGACAATACCTTATTTTACCATAAAATGGCACTTCTCCCAATTTAAGACCAAGTTCTTTTCGATACATCTCTGCAGAACTAGCGTTAGATGATGTAAACATTGATCAAACGAATCACCAAAGACAGAAAAATCATCCATAAAGACTTCAAGGAATCATTCAACCATATCAGAAAAAATGCTTAACATGCATCGTTGAAATGTAGCAGGTGCATTACATAATCCAAATGGCATCCTCCTATATGCAAAAGTGCCAAAAGGGCAAGTGAAAGTGGTCTTCTCTTGATCTTTTGGTGCTATAGGAATCTGATTATATCCTGAGTAGCCATCTAGAAAGCAATAAAATTCATGGCCTGCTAATCTATCCAGCATCTGATCAATAAATGGTAAAGGAAAATGGTCTTTACGTGTGACCGAATTCAATTTTCTATAATCAATGCATACACGCCATCCTGTAGTTACTCTGCTTGGTATCAATTCATTATCGCATTGGTAACTACTGACTCCCGACTTTTAGAACAACAGAATCCCCATGAACTATCGTAAATTGGGTAAATGATACCGCATCTAATAGCTTAAGGACTTCTAACAACTTCTTTCATATTAGGATTTAATCGACGTTGCATTTCCCTAAGTAGATTTAGCATTTTCATCAAGTGAATGTAATGCATCGATTTATACCTTTATGTCTGCTATTGTCCATATTAATGGTTCTTTATGCTATTTTAAAACATCCAACAACTTACCTTTTTGTTCGAGGGATGATGAAATGATTACCAAAGTACTTTCTTCCCAAAAATGCATATTCCAATGTGTTGGGCCATGGTTTGAGCTCAAGTTTCGGTGGTGATTTTGATGATGGGATGAGTTTCTTCTCTGATGGTGCTAGTTGTTCAACTCTTAACTTCCATTGATTAGTGTCCATAGATGGTGCTGAGTCAAGTAGGGCGTTGACTTCATTGACCAATATCAAAATCAAAACCAAAGTGAGTTAAGCATGTCAGAAAGGATCATCACTAAGGTTTGAAATAAAAGTGTCATCAACTAATGCTTCAATTAAATCCACATCAACAATTCCATCATCTCGCATTATGAGGTTGTTTGGCAATGTTGAAGATGTTCACTCCATAGTCATATTGCCAAGGACAATCGCATATTTCCACCGTTGAATGCATCCGCAGCAAGAAAGGTCGGCCTAGTATAATGGGGATGTGTTTCCTCGAGTCCTGTATTGGTTGAGTGTCAATTACAATGAAATCAACAGGAAAATAAAAATTGTCTACCTAGATAAGCACGTCCTCCACAATACCACGAGGTATTTTCGTGGACCGATCCGCAAGCTGTAACACTACCGAGTCAGTGTAATTCTCCCACCCAAGTTTCACAAATCAATAAGGCAACAAATTTACACTAGCTCCTAAATCCAACAAAGCATTCTCAATTGTGTGGTTCCCTATACTACATGAGATAAATGGGAGCCTGGGTCTTTGCATTTTAAAGGAATTTTATGTTGGAGTATAGAACTAATGTTTTCTGTTAAAAATGCCTTCTTTTGAACATGCATATTTCTCTTTTTAGTGCAAAGGTCTTTAAGAAACTTGGCATAAGATGGAACTTGTTTAATAGCATCAAGCAAAAGGATGTTAACACTTACCTGTTTGAAGATTTCGAGAATCTCACCTGTGGATTTTCCCTTCTTGCCTTTAGCTAACCTCTGGGGAAATGGAGCTTTGGGAATGTATTCTCGTGGGTTGGTTTCTTCTTTTTCCTCTGGTGGTGAGTCCTCAACATTCACTGGTACAATTTGATTTTCTTTTGTCTCCGACATCTCCACTTTGTTGTCGACTTCTTTTCCTTTTCGCAAGGTCATGACTGCTTTGACCTCTCCATGCTACTGTGGTGAACTGGTACTTGCTTCATGTACTCCTTTAGGATTAGGCACTGGTTGACTTGGACATTTGCCTTTCTCAACAGTCATTGCCAAGGTCTGAATCAAGTTGTCCCACCATCTTCTCGAGGCTTCAAACGATTGAGCTTGAGTCAAGCTCTCAACTCATTTCGTAGTCCGTCAATGCGGTTGCTCAATCGTGGAGTGAGTAAGATTCTTAAGATTCTGGAATGAATCCTCCCATGGTATGGGCTGAGAGTAGTTCTGGTTCTGATTGTATAGTCTAAATGGGGGCTGAGAAGCTTGAGGAACTTGAGGAATGGGTTGCATTGGTGGAGCCGCCCATTCTCACGGAGTCCTTGAGACCATGAAAAATTGGGTGGTCTCTCCATCCAAGGTTATATGTAGTACGGGTTGTAATTTGATGGTTTTCTCATTACACCTATGGCATTGGCTTGATCTGGATACGAGTCGTGTGGCTCATGGATTTAGTAGTCGATAACGATGCTATTTGTCAAGAGAGACCTTCAATTATTGCTTTGACTTCTTTAATTTCTGAACTGGATTCGCCAATGTGAACCTCATTTACTCCCTTAATTCTTCTAGTATTCCTGAGTGACCGACTCCGTTGTTGGGAATTATCTCTTGTCAAGAATTCCCAAATCTCGATGCACTTTTGACATTAGCTCTCCTCCACTTGTTGCCATTAGCCATTCTTGCACATTCTAATAATCCTCCAAAAAGTATTGGCATTGGTGCCATTTCTCGTACCCATGATGTGGACACTTCAAGAGTAGCCCATTGAATCGCTCCCATGTTTCAAAAAATTGTTCGTCCTCTCTCTGGGTAAACTCTGAGATTTCCCTGCGAATAGCATTAGTTTTATGCACTGGGAAATATTTATTCAAAAATTTTGTTACCATTTGTTCCCATGATGAAATGATATTGGCTGGCAATGTATTAACCCATGAACGAGCTCTATCTTTTAATGAAAATGGGAATAATCTGAGTTTAACATCGTCGTCTGAAAATTTTTCATATTTAAATGTTTGACAAATGGCATGAAAATCATTCAAATGATTATATGGATCCTCATTTTCTAGGCCATAAAATGTGGGGAGACAATTTAGCACACTAGGTTTTAATTCAAAACTTCTAGCAGCTACATTTGGGTACCTTATGCATGATGTGCTCAAATTAGCTAAGGGACTAAAATAGTCCTTAAATGGCCTCTCCTGTGGTTGCAAATCCATTTTATTTTTAACTTGTTTGTGTGTGCGAAGTGTTTTTTCTATTTCAAGGTCTATAGGTTCAAGATTAGGTAATAATGACCTACGACTATGCATGCAAAACAAATAAAATAAAAATAAAGATGAGAACAAAACAAATAAAAATAAAGAAGAGGGAGAAATTATGATACTAACCTTATTGCGCTATTACAACCTTTCTATAAAAACACAAAAACAAATCTTGAAATAAATTAACTAAAAATAAATTAATAAGATAAACAAAAAAAAATTACAAAGAAAAATAAATTGAAAATTAAATTACAGAATTTTAAAGAAGAGAAAAAGAAAAAGAAATACTAACCTTTATATGTAGATTCACTTTTTTTTAATAATTAAAAAAATAATACAAGAAAACAAATAAAATAAATTATTCACAAAATTAATTCTATGAATTAAAATTACTTACCTCCCCGCCAAAAACTTGTTGTGCAAATTTTAATGTACTGCAAATCTATTGTAGTATAGACTAATGTCGATTTGTCGATCCCACGAGGTGGATTTTAATTATATGTAGAATTAATTTTGTAAATGGGTGGTTGGAATTGTGGTGGTAGTGATTTAAATTATCCTAAAATTGGAATTGAAATGAAGATAATAAATTCTAAAATTGAAATTGCAATGGCGAGAATAAATTGAAGAGAAAATTACTATGATCAAGCGCTGATCCGTATCAACATGCACCATGGGCTAAATATTCCTTATTAATGCCAATTAAATCATGAGGGGGAATCCACACCTCATGAACCACGCCTAATCAATATGGTGCTTATCGCAAAATAATAATAACTCTAGGTGAAACCAAGGCGGTACTAGACAAGATTAGTATTATTTGTCGACGAGAAGTCAAAACATCCACAAAAACTAGAGGGGAAGAGAAAGTAAATTTACCAAATTAAGCCCATGACACATGTTGAGACTTCACCTTCAACCCAAGCTTGAAAGGAAATTAGCTACTCATAATTGAACTAAGGGCAAAATGGGAATTTATTAAAATATGAAGAAAATACAAGATAGAGAGGGAATTACAGAAAATGGATCCCAAAAATGGATTCAGAGATATCAAATTAGGGGGGGGAGGCCCCCTTTTTATAGATACATGGAGTAAATCATGGCCATTAAAAAAACGCGCCACGTCATCACAACGGTTTGACCACGCGGATGAACAATGACTTGAACAGTGATGCATTTGGAAATAATCCTGTGATGCATGTACCGTGCGAGATTTTTAGTCCACTAATACGCCGCCACGCACCATCAATGATATAAGAATTTTAGCGCAACAGATCATGACACCTCATCACCAATGCCATCATCACCAATGCCACATCATCGATCCGTCTATGTGAATGTCATGAATAAGACGTGCATAAATAGTACCGTACATGTGAATAGTGCCATTTTTCCTTTTATGCTCCTCCTAAGGTTTTCGACCATCCTGAGTTCAAAAGTGATGTCCGTTTTGCCGTCTGATCTCTCTTTTATTATGAAATGACTATAATGCCCCTAAAATACATAAAATACTTAATTAAAATCAAACACACATAATTAAATTGCAAGAAGCTTAAATACATAAAAGTAAGGGTTGTTAGTAAAACCTGAAATGTAAAATGATGATTTTCTCCTTTATAAATATGCATTTTCTAACACTCAACAATGCACATGTGTAGAAAATTTTAGATATATACAAGTTATTAAGATGTGCTAGGGTGTACTGAGAAATTCTAAAATCGAGCCAGTTAGCACATTTGACTCTGATTTAGACTACTAAACTTGAAAATTTAGACTACTCATTACTTAGCGCACCTCGGCTTGCCTCTTAACATATCTTGAGTTATCAATTCAACCTCCTCTATTGGAAAATTTGAGCAGCCCGTGATAATGTGAATGTGGTCTTTTTCTGATGCTTTAAGGCTATAGGAATGATAATAGCCTCAGTAGCCATCAAGAATGTAGTAGAAAAGGTATCCTGCTGGAAGATTTAATCTAAAAATGGAAGAGGAAAATTGTCTTTTCTTGTGGTACCATTTAATTTTTTATCATCAATGCACATGCGCCAATTAGATAAGACTTCTACTAGGATATACTCATTTGTTTTCATTTTTCACAACAATTGTTCCAAATGGTACTACTTGTGTTGAACTTACCTATTTATTATTAGAGATATGATAGGTATTCCTATATTTAGTAGTTTAAGGACCTAGTTCTTTACCCCTTCTTACATATAAGGGTTTAGGCTTCTTTGCAGTTAATGGGTTGTTTTGGTATTTTCTTCAAAGTGTATTTTATGTGTGCAAATTATAGGATTATTGCACTTTATGTTCTTCAAGGTCTAACCAAATGTTGATTTGTACTTCTTTAAAGCAGTCAATATCTTATATTCTTAAAGTTTGCCGATCTCATACGTATACATACTTTATTTCTTCTAGTAAGAGCTTTAATTCAAGCTTGAGTGCTTTTTCTTCCTTTGCCTCTTTAAGTTATCTCTTGCCTTCATGGTTTAATTGGCTCTTGTCATCTTTAGGTACCCACCACTATGTACTTTCCTATCCCTGATGCCACTGAGTTAGCAAGAGAAAGAAAGATGTATCAAGAGAGTTTCCAATTCATGTCTGCTCAATTAGAACGCATGAATGCAAGGTTAAATGCGTACAGCATTACTGAAGTTGGAAGTTCTAATTTTCTTAAGCCCAAAACTTCCACTGGTGTTCAGATTGACAATGATCAACAATCCCCTGAAACTCTTGGAAAAAGAAAGGTATATGGCCTGTTACATGTCATTATTTTATTTCCATTTGTATATGCATGTATTACTACTAATGGTATGTATTTTGATTATTGCATAGGCTGATTTCCCATCAAGTCGACTCCAAAATCAAAGAGTAAAATCAAGGATCCCCACCACAATTTCCCAAGCAACTCCTCAACAAACCCCGAAAAGTAGAGTGTGAAATTACTTCAAAGCCCACACCGAGAAGATCTCCTCGACTAACTCCTAAAGTACTAGATAGGCTTCTCCATGACAAAGTACTCAACAAAGAACCACCATCGACTAGTAGCCAAAAAGAACCCAGTCATCATACCAAAGAAAAGTAGCCAAAAAGAACCTAGAGTCATCGACAGAAATAGCCAAAAAGAACCCCGAGTCATCGACAAAGAAAGACCTTAATGTACGTGTGAAGAATACACGGCAAAGACGATCAATAAAGAATGACAGAGTGAATATATGAACATGTTTACCATGTTCATCGAGAATTCTTTACCCTTGATCAGATTCGGCATGACACAGTAACCTTTGGTGAAATTTGGGAAACACACTTGGACAAGATGATTTGTGCTGAAATCATCGAGTTTAAAGAGGTCTCAAACTGCATCATTAACATATGGATCAAGTACGGTAAATCATAACTTATGTTTTAGTAAACTTGGCCCTATTATTTTGTTTCCTATATTCAAACTTACTTCGTTATATATATTTGTTTCCTCTTAGACACCTGTATGAGGAGATGGAGAGCAATGGAAGTACTAAACCAGCTTTGGGCTTTTGAGGCTTATATCCAAGGGTCACTTTAAAGATGACTCAATACATTTCAAAATCTTGGCGGGACAAGTCATCGTATTCCCGTATAACCCTGGGTATAACTTTTTTCATTTCCTAGTTATATTCTTTAATTTGTAGATTAATCACTTTTACTTGTAATTCATGTGTGAGAACAATTTTTACTTTGTTTAGTGCCCACTGGGTGTTATTGGCAATTGATATGGTGAGACGTACAACCTATTACCTTGATCCTTTGGAAGGTAGTCCTGATGAAGAGCTAATGCAGATTGTCAATCAGTTAAGTTTGTTATTTGTATCTTTGATCATGCTATTTTATTTTTATGTCTTATGCTAATTATTTGCTAACGTTAGCTATGTCTCTTAATTGTAGGGGGATTCGAATACATCAGAGTTTAAATTCTGATACAAAGGCCAATGTTCAATGGATACCTGTCAAGGTAAAAATCAGACAAACCTAACTAATTATTATTAAAGTACAGTAAAAAATTAATGTAATTTTGATCTTGTAGTGTCCGAGGCAGCCGAGCAGCTTTGAATGTGGTTATTATATGATGAAATACATGCAAGATATCATCACAAATGTGAACGTTCTGAAAAATAATGTAAGTATTGAAAATGATTTTTACAATACTGCATCATATTGTTTTAATTTATTGTGAAATGAATCACCAAACACCTGTGTGCTTTTTTACAGTTATCTTTTTATTGCGTATTGTATGCATTTTATAAACTGTGAGGGTACTTATAATGGTGACTATGTTGCATACTGTTGAATAGATTATATGAATATCCATATAGACATGAATTAGGATTTGGGATATACACAATGTATCGCATATCCCAACACAAAACAATTGTTTGGGTTGCAAAGTAGTTGTTAGTGGGATGTGCTATGGTGTCGTTGCTTGTACTTTACTTTGATGAGGATAAGTTGTCATCCTAATTAAGGTTTTGTATCTACATCCATATTTGTATTAAATCGCATCGTTGGGGTTCACAAGTTGCTTCTATCAAATATCATGTTGGGGTTCACAAGTTGTTTTTTTTTTTTTTTGGAATTACCATGATCAAGATTTTCAGTATTTACCTATATAATTTTGGATAAAACAATAACATTGTTGGAGTTTATTTGTTGGCTTTAATTGTTAACACACAAATATATTTAAATGAATGATAATTAAGTAGTTTAGTCAAGGATTTGCGATGAATAACTTGTTGTTTTAAAATTAAAGTTCAAGGGAATTGAGGAATACATTGTCAAGGACCTCTCGCGACTTCGTGATCAGTGGGCTACATACGTTGCCAAGTTAATTACAGCCTACAATTGCGAGGTAACATACAAGTAATTTATGATTATTTTTCCTTAAAACAAATATGTGACTTATTTTTTGTGGTGTGCTAATTGATTTTATATACTTGTAGGTGGAAAAAAAATGAAGGCATATGCGGACTCCAAAATCAGTGACTCCAAAATCAGTGACATTGTTATCTGTTTTTTCTTCTTGGCTAAATTTTCCGAAATTAATTTAGTACTTTATCGTGTATACTACTTGTTCAAAGCTTAATTTAGTACTTGAACTTGTTTTTTACCCCCAAACAATGATGTATTTGAACTATTTTAATTTAACTGATGTATTTGAAATGTGTATTATGTGAATTGCATTACAAGATTTGGTATGTTTAATATATTTTGGGTTTATTTTAATTGTAAAATAAACATGAATAATGTGATTAAAAAAATTAAAACACAACCGGTATAGCACCGTTAATACTGACACTAATTATTTAAATGACGATAAGAATTTTTGATGTTACTGAGTCAGTGGATTCCTGACACTGTAGTCACATAAATCAATGACATGTAAATAGTATCATTAAATGCTAACGCGATTGAGTCACTATCCTTGTGACTCTCTAGTGACACAAAATACTGACATAGAAATAGTATCAACTGATACTAACATCATAGTATCACTATGGTGGTGATACTATAGTGACACAAAATACTGACGTAAAAATCACTGACACCAAAGATTAGTGTCAGTGTTCATTACACAATTAACAAGTAATTACTGACACTAAATTGGTGTCAGTAAAGCCCATTTTTCTAGTAGTGCACGAAAAATCAAGTGTAGAGCATATATTAGCAGTACTACATCCCAATTTCTTACTTGATACAAATAAACTAGCAAAACAAATTTCCATAGAATTTGTAGAAATCTTATCATGCATGTGTTCCTTAATGATTGGATAATTGAGTTCAATTTCCTCATTCTCATTATCTTCATCTTCTTTGTTACGAGGTCATTTACACACATTGAATACATTGAGTTTCAATGTCATTTGTTGAAAGATAGATTCATTACTCAATTCTTGCAATTAATCAAAGCATTAGTAGTGGCTAGAAATGATCGACTAATATGATAGGTATTGTGCAAATTTTATTGTACTTGGAAGAGCACGAATCTATTATAGTATACATTTGTGGTGAAGAGTGTCAATCCTACGAGTATGCACAAGGTTAATTTTATAAGTGTGTATATGAGTTGGTTGCAAGTGATTTTTTTTATTTTAAAATAAAATGGTGGAAATGAATTAAAGATGAAAACAATGCAAATGAACGCTTGAGTCTCTGTATTCACACTCAACATTTCACCATTAACTTAATATTTCCTTTTGAGTTCCAATTAATTCACGAGGAGGATATTTCAACTCCTCAAAATCCTCACTCTAATAAATATAGTATCAAACGCTCAGTGTGCCAGAGGGTAATGATCTCCAATAAGTGTGGTTTCAAGAACACAATATGCTAGGCGATAATAATCCTTATTTTGACAACATGGCATGACCATCCATTAAATATCTTAGATGCACTCTCTGTCGATACTAAGTCAAGACGACCTATAAAATATTATAGGGGAATTTCTCTCAAACAAATATAGTACTAAGTGGTCAATGTACTAGACAATTATAGGGAGCCGATATACCATGCAAAATCTAGACAAGATATATTATCGGTCGACAATGAGACAAAATAACCATATAAAATAGAGAGAAAAAGAAAATAAACTTACCTAATTAAATCCATGGATCATGGTGAGGCTTCACCCTCAACACAAGCTTGAAACTAAATTAGCCATGTGGCAAGTTTTGATTGATCAGGTCACATCATTAGTCAACATCACATCAGCATTTCGATCCAATAAGATGCTGCCACATCATCAGTCAATGCTACATCAGTATTTCAGTCCAACAACATCCCGCCACATCATCTGTCCACGCCACATCATCAGTTAATGACACATCATTAGTCCAATAGGATGCTGACACGTCATCGGTCAATGTCATGTGATCGTATCATATATGTGAATGGTATTGTACTTGTGAATAGTACCATATACGTGAATAGTACCGTACATATTTTTATACTTATCGTAAGATTTTCGACCAGTCTGAGTTCAAAAATGCCATTTGTTTTGTTGTTCGACTTCTCGTTAATCGTGAAATGATCAAAATATCCCAAAATACATAAAAAACTTAAATTATAATAAAACACAGATAATAAAGGCTTCGAGGATTTAAACACAAAAAAGTGGAAATGTTAGTGAGACTTGGAGCATAAAATGACAATTATGCCCTGTACAAATATGCATTTTCCAGTACTCAATCATTTGAATATTTTTGCATTTATTAGCAAATGGTTTAGTTTCCAAAACAAAAAAATCCACAAGATATATGAATTTATCGACTTAGACAAATACATCTTTAATTATCCCTTTCAGTGTTTTAATCGACCTAATAGTAAGTAAAATAATACTAGAGGCCGGTTTTAACTTACCAAGACTAGGTTTTCGATACATTAAATAAGGAAGGAAACTAACATTAGTACTAAGATCAAGTAAAGCATGTTTAATTATATGATCTCTAATAATGCAAGAATTAGTTAGAATACCAAGATCCTTGTATTTTAAAGCATTATAAGTTGAGAGAATAAAACTTACCAGTTATGCTAGAAAACCTTTCTTTTACACCTTATTGTCATAGGCCTCTCATTTTTTCCCCAAAAGAGGCTAAATTAGTGCCACTGATGTGCTTAGAAACGAGCCAAGTGTGTTAAGCAATGGCTCGCTCGAGTCTCCAAGTCTGAGATCCCAAATCTAAGCCTAAGTGTGCTAGCTTGGCCCAATTCTGGAATGTTCTAGCACACTCTAGCACTTGTACATGTATAGAATCTTCCACACTCGTCTACACTTGTAAAATATCTAGATATTTAGGCAACTTGTGCAACTTGCACAGAACTCTTTAGACCTAGGTTGGTATATAAATAGGCCTTGGCACTTGCCATTTTGGCATCAAAATCTCAAGCAACTCAAGCATTCTTGTAGAAAGCTTTCTTGTATTTTTCTATTTTGAGTAATAAAATTATATTTGGCCTTATTGCTCTTTGTTGTCTCTAGCATTCTTGCAAGCATCTTACTTGGCTAGCTTGAGAAGTTCTATAGATTTACTTAGAAAAATTTGTACGAGAAGTTGTCCAAATGCTGCACAAGTTGCTATGCAAAATACTTATCTCGTGACAAGTGGCATTAGAGCTAAGGTTTGCACCCATGCAATCTAACTCACGAGCAATGACCAATCCTTTTATTCCTAGCACATCAGAAGAAGACATTGGCGGTGTGGAGCCACTGAAGCCAACTCGTCGCCGTAAGAAAGGACGCACGGAGGCAAAGTCCCACGTGAAATACTAACTAAGCAACCCAAGAGGGGGGTGAATTGAGTTTTTAAAATTTAAACTAAGCAAACCACACAAAAATTTAATCTAATGTCGTAATGGAATAAAAAACAATAAATTCAATAAAGCACAATAATAAAAGAGTAAGGGAAGATAAAACAAACACAATGATTTTTATGTGGTTCGGCAATCCCCGTCTACGTCCACGCCTCCAAGCTCACCTGGTTTGAGAATTTCACTATCCAAGCCTCCCAAGGTTTCAAGTTCTTTACAATTGACTTCCAATGTGTCAATGGACCTTTACAATCAAGAGATTATCTTCACAATCTCTTCACCCCAACTGTTTCACACACTTATACACTCACAATTTGATGAGAAAACAAAATTACAACAAACAACTCTCTTTTAGAGTGAATATACAAATGATAGCTCAATGAAGATTTAATCTTTGATGATTTGGGAAATTGAAGCTCAATATATGTTGTGTGCACTTGTTTATACTTGCAATGATTCCCAAAAATGAATTGGATTTGAGTTTATGTAGTTTGAGCCCAAAAATTAGCCGTTATAAGCTTTTTGATGATAACCAACTTGCCACTTTGTAAATCCGGTTAGCTGCTTTTATGTTACTATTACAACAAATATTTGACTTTTAGAACATCAGGCATGCTGCTTTCGGAATCGGGTAGCCGCTTTCATTCCAGAAAGCTACTGCCCAAAATCCAGTCTACCGCTTATCAAATCCGGTTAGCCACTTGCTACAATGACTGCTACAGTGAATTATTTTCTAAAATTATAATTTTAACCCAAAACTTTATAGAATTACACTATGGCCCAAAAAGTCATAAAACGTTTTACAAATGTCCAATTTCAGAATTTCTAAATAATACTTATTATTCCCAAAACTTTTTTGAAATTATGATATTACCCAAAATACTATGAAACTTTTCAAATTAGTCCTTCTCTAGAATTTAAAGTAATACTTGTTGATTTCAAAGTTTTCAAAACTCTTTCAATTAGACTATAAACTTGAAAAACACCTAATTTCATAAAATTATTTTTTATTAAATATAAAACCTTTATAATGTGAAAATAATGATTTATTTAAAATGTATAAAAAATAACTTGAACTTTTAAAAAGCTTAATCATTCTTAATTTTGTTTGTTATCATCAAAATCAACATTATGGATACATAAATGTTAACAATCACCCCATTTTTTATGATGACAAACTTTTCATGTATTTAAAGAATGATTGCACAAATTGCTCCCCCTAAATGTAAGCTCCCCTTACAATTTGAGGTTAAAAGATTAATCATTCTTAATCTTGTTTGTTATCATCAAAATCAACATTATGGAAACATATATGTTAACATTACGGAAAGTCTAAGGCCGCTTCCGTTGACGCCTTCGAGGGTGAGTATGGCAATTTTACAGTAGCCACTAAGGCCCTCATCCAAGACAAAGCGAACAACCTCCGAGGGGAGTTTTGAGCATTTTACGACGAGTTGTTTAATCCCCGTAGCTTCGTGCAAGATGAGCTATGAGTGATCTAGCCCGACATCTACAAGCTCGAGTAAAGCGCGATGCATTGATGTGGCAAAGCTCAACACCTACGATGGTGCATGCAACGCCACTATTATGGACAACTTTCTCTTCGGGCTAAAGCAATACTTCGATGACGTTGGCGTCCACGATGAGGAATCAAAGGTAGGCATTGTGCCTAAATTTCTACGAGGCACTGTACAACTATGGTGGTTGTAGAAGCATGGTAAAATGGGCAAAGGCATCTGCGCCAACAACACATGGGTAAATTTTCAACATGAGCTACAAAAGTACTTTACCCCAAGCAACACGAAAAAGGAAATGGGTAGCGTTTGTGACTAAATCAACCAGTTCACTATCCTTATGCTTGAGAACATTGACATGTCTGACAATGACTCTCTTTTCTACTTCTAAGATGGCCTTAAGAACTGGGCCAAGACATAACTTGATAGGCATGGTATACAATCTCTCGATGATGCCATTGCCATTGTAGAATAATTTTCCAACTACTCCACCTAACCCAACCCAAGGACAAGAGACCTAATCAAGGTAAAGGTGTGGAAGAGGGCCGGAAGGACAAATGCTACAATCATAAAAACTAGGGGTAGAAAAAGCCTCATAGTGGCTAAAGCGGGCAAAGTAAACCCGATCGAAAGAAATATGTACCCATGCCTTGTAGCTCATGCTTCATATATAACAGCCCAAGTTGGGTACACTATTGTCCGAGGAAGAAGTCGCTCAATGCCCTTACCATATAGTTCAAGGGCCATTCCATACCATCATCAAAATGAAGCCCAGCCTAGCATAGGTTCCCTCCAATCCCTTGGCGCACCCAAGAGCCCTTGTCTATACCTACAAAGAAAGGGCTCAGACATGTGCATGCGACCATCAACGGCTAAGCCATTCGTGTGTTGCCAGACATTAGGGTGACATACAACTTCATTTCGGAAGATGAGGCCAAGGCGAGTGACCAAGGAATGAGGCATCATGAAGGTGGTACACTTACCCACCAAGCCCATTAGGGGCACCGCACAAGGTGTGCATGTAACGCTGAGGACATGGAGTGGAGAGCTCGACTTCTCCATCGTGCCCGTGGATGACTTTAAGATGGTCATTTATATAAAATTCTTTAACCAAGTCCATGCTTTCCCACAACCAGCCACCAACTTTCTAAGCATCATCGACGAGGGTAAATCATGCATGGTTCTGGTCGAGTATGCTAAATCTAAGAAAAAGGCACTCTCAGCCATGCAATTCAACAAGGCTTTCTCGAATGACCCAAGCTTCTTGTCTTTATCCAGGAGCTTAACAAGACAGAAGATTGTGAAAATACACCAAGCAAAGTCTCGCCACTTATACAAGAAGTCCTTGAAGATTCAAAGATGTCATGCCTCCGAAGCTTCCAAAAAAGCTCCTACCTTAATGAGAGATGAACTATGAGATCGAGCTAGAGTAAGGTGCTAAACCAGCAACCTTGGTGCCCTACCACATGGCACTACCCAAACTTGAGGAGTTACGAAAATAAGTAAAGGACGTGCTGGATAAGGACTACATTCGCCCATCTAAGACTTAATTCACTGCACCAATCTTTTTCCGAAAGAAGAATGATGAATTGCTATAAATTTGTATTGACTATAAAGTGTTCAACAAGATTACTATTAAGAGCAAGCATTAGATATTGTTGATAGCAAATCTCTTTGACCAACTTGGCAAAACGCGGTACTATACCAAACTCGACTTGCATTTTGGCACTGCCAAGTTCGGATCGCTGAAGGAGACCAACCGAAGACTACATGCGTAACCAAGTACAGATCCTTCGAATTCCTTGTCATACCATTTGGCCTCACTAACGCATGAGTCATGTTTTGCACTCTTATAAATAAGGTTCTCCAACGCTTCTTTGACCACTTTATCATCGTGTACTTATACGACATCGTGGTGTGTAGTATCACCCTTGAGGAACATGCCCAACATTTGTGACAAGTCCTCCAAGTACTAGGAGAGAATGAACTATATCTCAAGATGGAGAAATACTCTTTTGCTCAATTAAGTTGTAGTTTCTCGACCATAGAATAGCAGACGAGAAACTAATAATGAAGAACTCAAAAGTGCAGGCCATCTTCAAGTGGGAACCTCCCATTAAAGTACCCGAGCTTTGATCATTCCTTGGATTGGTGAACTACTACCGCTGATTTATCAAAGACTATTCGGCAAAAGCAGCACCCTTGACCGACCTACTAAAGAAGAATCGAACATTGTATTGATCTGAAGAATGCCAGCATGCATTTGAGGACTTGAAGAAGGCAATCTCTGAGGACACCGTCCTTGTTCTTTCAGACCACACCATGTCATTCGAAGTCCAAACGGATGCCTCCAACTTCGCCATTGGTAGAGTCCTCATAGAGGAAGGCTACCCTATTGTGTTCAAGAGTCGAAACATAAATATCACGAAACACCGTTGCACAGTGTAGGAAAAGAAAGTGACCGCCATTATTCATTGACTATGGGTGTGGCGACATTACTTGCTTGGCTCACACTTCGTGCTATAAGCTACTTTCCAACAACAAATAAGCAGAGCTTTAAGTAAGCAAGATGGCAAGACTACTTTGCATAATTCAACTATCAGCTCGAGTATAAGCCCGGAAAGCCAATGTCATTGCAGACGCCCTAAGTCACCAAGCGGAGTTGGCAACACTAAGCATGAACTAGTCAAAGTCTAACCTTGTCTCATGGATCAAGGAAGACCTCCAACAAGACCCACTTTCAAAAGACTTGTTAGGGAAAGTTCTTAAAGAAAAGATAAGGTGATTTTGACAAAAAGAATGCATCCTCCTCACCAAAGGAGATAAGTTGTTCGTGCCTATGTGGGAAAACTTGTAAAGAGAAGTAATCAAGGAGTGCCATAATTTGAAGTAGGTTGGCCCCCTTAGAGTTGAGCACACAACCATACTAGTCCAAGCCTTATACTTTTGGCTACACATGTAAGACGACATCGAAGCCTATGTGCGGACTTGTCTTGTATGCCAATAAGGCAAAATAGATCACTAACTGCCCACAGGATTGTTGGAGCCCCTTTCGCTAGCATTAAGGTCATGGGAAAGTGTATCCATTGACTTCATTACAACCTTGTCTAAGTTCGAAGGGGTGTAGAAGTATCATGATTATTGTCGACCACTTCAACAAGTACGTAACATTCATTGTCGTACCTGTTGATTGTAAAGCAGATGAAACTATATGTCTTTTCATCAAGCACATCAGAAGATATAGAAAGTTCTGAAGAGCATCGTGAGCGATCGAGACTTATGATTCACTAGACACCTTTAGATGGAGCTCTTCAAGTTATTGGGAGCCGACCTCAAGTTCTCAACAAGCTTCTATCCACAGACCGATGGATAGACAAAGCACATCAACAGTCTACTCCAAGAAACTTAACTTAAGATCAAGTAATACTCTAATAATGTCCGCTAAGACATGCCCTTTTGCTACTCTATCTTAACTGCAAATATTAAATGGGTGGTCAACCGAAATAATAGTTATAATAATAAAACTACTAGAGTATAATGCTACAGCAATACTATAACAACATATAAGAACAGTCAAGAACCCATTGGATTATTTGTCACTCAACTACAAGAAACTTTAGTTCATAATCTGAATGAGAAAAGTAAACATAAACATATTGGTCTCGGAATACATTAAATCAATTAAAGGAAGAAGATAAATATATGTTAAGCACAATGAAAATCAATGTCAAGTAATTCTGCCCGATTGTCCAAAGTTGCTGAAGCAGTCCTTCTTCAATTCTGATCTTATTCTCTTTCGTTCCTTATAATTGTTCTAATGATAATTCCTTGCTGCCTTTCTATGTGGTGTACGCATCCTTTTTATATTACAAACTAGGTTAAACCAAAGCCCGTGAGCGTGTATGTGTTTAAATTAGGAAACATGCAGATCGTGATTTTATGGCTGACTCACACCTAAGTTTTCTCCCGCATTGCTCCCAGATTGCTACAACACTAGTTGCTCTAACATCGGTCACAATATTGATTTATTCTCGATTGTGCTTTACTTCTTTTGTGGTCATTTTCCTTCCTCCTTTGTTCTTCTAATGCCTCAACATCCTCTCATGAATTTAAAACCTGTTTTTAGTACAAATTACTATGATTCGAGCAAAACTTATTAAGACTAAACTAAAATGAATGTTTATGCAAACGGTAATTAAAATGTAATGAAAACACCTCATTTTTTCTCTAAGTGACCTTAATTCAAGTTTAGAATTGATGTAATAACTCTCATTTCCTAGAGCTATCACACTTCAGTAATTGGTTGCCTAGGTCAATGGCTTTGAAACCAATTGTGAGATCAACACAGCCAGCTGATACCAGAGTTTCTGAGCTGATTGGCCTTAACCATAGGTGGAATGAAGCTTTAATTCAACAGAACTTTGCTGCAGATGATGATAAAGCTATTATGATAATTCCTCTACCTAGTGAGCCTAAAGAAGATGAGATGTTATGGCACTATGATAAGAAGGGGAATTATTCCGTGAAAAGTGGTTACCAATTAGCTCTTAAGATCAAATTTCCTGACAAGCCCTGCTGTTCAAACATGACCCCCAAGGTTGCCAAACAATATGGAAGTTGGGGATTCTTGAAAATGTGAAAATTTTCTTATGGAAAGCTGCAAAAAACTTATTGCCATCTATGGAAAATTTATGGAAAAGGAAGGTGGTGTAGGAGCATATCTGTCAAATATGTAAGAGGGAGCTAGAAAATATTCCCCATGCTCTGCTAGACTGCAAACTTGCCAAGAAAATGTGGAGGCACACCCATATTGCTGCAGAAGTTCAAAATGAAGCTAGACAGGATTTGTTGAGCATGTTACAAAGCTTGACAAAAAAAACTAACAATAAGGGAGATTGACTTATTTATTTAAGGAAAAAGCCAGATCCTGTCATATCAACAGCTAAGGTTACTGCAATCATGGAAGCTTATCAGAGAGTCAAAGAGCTTGAGCAGCAGCAATGTAAACAAAGAGAGCCGAGAGAAACATATCAATGGGAACCTCCCCCTGAAGGGTGGCATAAAATCAATGTAGATGCGGCTATTGACAGAAATCAGCAAATTACAAGTCTTGGGGTTGTTATTAAAGACTCATATAAGAAGACTGTAGCAGCAACTGTCAGGTGCATAAAATTCTATGGGGACACCTCTTTTGCAGAAGCTGAGGCAGCCAAATGAGGATTATATATAGCTCACACTGCTAGACTTTCATCAGTAATTATTGAATTCGATTGCTTAGAGG
Source organism: Citrus mangshanensis (assembly GCA_030449895.1). Lineage (NCBI taxonomy): Eukaryota > Viridiplantae > Streptophyta > Magnoliopsida > Sapindales > Rutaceae > Citrus > Citrus mangshanensis. Next base: position 5,774,183 of record JASUUJ010000181.1, read on the forward strand.
TGGTTGAGCTAATTAATAATAGGAAAAACAGTAAGACTGAAATATGCTGGCCTATTTCTTATATACTTAGCAGCAGCACGCAAGATTTCCAAGTGGTTAAATGTCAGCATGTTCTTCGAGCTTGTAATACTATTGCTTATAGCTTAGCTAAAAGAGCAATAAGATGTTGTGAAACCAATATTTGGCTGGAAAACTTTCCAGATGTTGTTCTGACTTAATTTCAGTTGAATGGTAGAAAGTTTCTTCTTTCTTTAAAAAAAAAAAAAGAAATGGGACTCAATCAAGGGCATATAGTTATCCAGGTGGAACCAAATTTCACCTTAGATCTACATAAACCTACCCTCCTATAAACCATAAAAGTTTAATCTAGCTAAATGGACTAACCGTGACATCAAATGAATCAGTCCTTATAATTCACCCTATTATGACTTATAAAGTCCAGACCCATATGTTTTTCATTAGCCATACAAGACTTCCCATAACAAGACTTACTGCTGGAGAAGGAAAAATCATTCAACTTAAAACTTTCAAACAAAACCAACTAGACTTTCTGCCAAAATTGATAAATGAGTATGAATAGAATAATAGACCCTTGCAGATCCATGAGTTCCCAAGAGTAGATAGACTATTGTCAATTGAATATTTGTTTACTATCAGGTTTGAAATGTTTTGGTTTGTGGGCCATGTTGCATTTACTAGTTCTCAATATTGATATATACATCATTATTGTACAGGAAACTGACTGGTTTGCTCGATCTGGTGAAACTTTATAGAAGTCTAAGGTTTGATGATAATATTGGACTCCCCTAGTGAGATTCTATCCTAGTTAATTTGAAATGGTGCTGATATCACCGCTGCAACACTTTACTAACATGATTTTATTTTCTACTGATCTTTCCAGGCCAAATGTTTTCATGATTTTTTTGGAGTATTTTGTTCTTCAGGTAATGCCTTGAGGTAGGGTATGTGATGAGTTGTGTGAAGTGGGATGTGATTGGTTCACATAATTATGCCCTTGCTTTGTGTGATGAAATCATGGTATTAAACCTACAATCATGGTATTAAGGTTGGTAGGATGGGAAAATTCTGGTGGTTCCAGAATTTTCTACATTTCCTCATATCTTTTGAATTTTTAAAACTTTTTCCATTCATTGTATTAGCTTGATTTTGATGGATTTTATTTAATTATGTATGGAAGGTTGTTATGTTGTTAGATGTTGTGCATTAATTAATTTGTAGTCGTTGAAAAACACTCTTTAAAAGTTTGGTGCTTCTAAAAATTCAGAATTGAAATATGTAGAAGGCTAGACTATATTTCCCTTTTCAGGGCTTTGGTATTGCACTTGGTTTTATATTTCTCTTTATTTTTTACTCTATTGTGCAATATTTTATTTATACTTAATCTTTCCTAATCCAACAACTCTTATGAAGATCTACTCAATTGTCACTGCTATATAAGAACTTAGGTTCTACTACTATAGCATCATTTTATTTTCTTCGCTATTTCTCTTTTACAGCTTGTGGGGCTTACTGCTTCATTATGTCAATTGTCTAATGTATTTTTTTTCCTCATAAGTTGTTTATCCTCATTTTCCCTTTGGTATCAAAGCTGATTAAATCAATTAGACACTGATGAACTTTATTATGAATTTGATTACCTGTAAGTGGCCAATACGTTAATCTGTACTTTTTTGGTACTCATCTCAATGTCATCTGCGTTTGAGGTGATGTTAGTGGCTTTTGGAAATGTACTATCAGTGTCTTTTCTTTTTTTTAATGGATTAATTATTTTTCTAGTGATGATGGGTTGGTGATTGGATATTGTAAAGAATTTATGAGATATTGTTTTGGAGTTAATTCACCATGTATTTTGATGATGCTATTTGTTGGATTTGATTCCCCATCCATTTTGACGATGCTATTTGTTGGGAGTTTTTAGTGATTGAAATTTTTAGTGTTTGATGATATTTGGTATTTGATAGTTTTTTATGAATTTCAATGTAATTTTTATTTCAGTAAATTCAAGTTTTATAATGTGATTTTTATTATTTCTATTTCAAAATTTTGAAATTTAAATAATAAGTAATATTATCATAATTTTAAAATTAGAAAATAATAATTTTATTTTTAAACCTTAAACCTCATGACGTAGAAAGCAAATCATTAATATATGACAGGTTTTGAAGAAACCCATCAAATTCAAAACAATTTAGATTACTTGCTAAAAGTTCTAATGAATTTCCGAAAGCCTTGTGAAACAACGTCGCTTGTTTGTGACACGTGTGATAGATGTGCACTATCATGGGAATATATGATTGATAAAATACTGTCATGAAGTTTTCACATGGGCTACAATAACATATAGAAACTTTGTTATAAGGGATGTCGAATGACGGATATTCTCTGTCATGATAGCCCATTTTTCTAGTAGATATGTATCAACTTTATTAGTAATGTTAATTAACCAACTAAGTTTGTTTGTTATGTTTGATCATTTAATTTTTTTGTCGCAATTAATTAAATAAATTATTTGTGGAATGATTATTTTTCTTTGTAAATTTGTTTTACCACTCCATAACATTAAAAATGATCATTAGAGCATTTACTGACTTTGAGCAAATAAGTAATTAAGAAAGAAAGCATGACATTTATCTTCAGTTAACTTATGTAACGTTTGTTTTTTATCTGATATATGAATGAGTTTGAATGTTACTTAAGTTTAAATTTGTGTGAATATATATGTTAAAATAAAAGTAAACTCATAATATCTTATATCTAATATTTTTACAGTTATGATCTCGAAAGTGATATACATGCTTGAAGTTTAAATATGCATATATTTACGGTGTTATATAGTACCATATATTTTATGTATTATAAATATTTATAAGGTAAGCATTTGATATATAATTTACAAAAATAATTTTGGTAAATTAATTTTTTATAATTTAACATAATATTTTATAAAAAAAAGTGTTATCTAATAATAAAAGAATTTTCTTAAAATTCAAATTGAATGTTTGTTAAGTATTTAAGACCAAGTAAAACTTGAGATTAAGGGAAATTCTAATATGATTGAATAGTTAGTAGGAAATAAATACATTCAATGTAGCGTCTGTGAGGAAAAAAATGATTTCTGCTAAGACATTTTATCATTCACACAAAAGAAAAAATTATATTTTTTTGCATTTAGATAAAATATGTCTTATAATAAGACTTTGATATAAAATAAACAAATCAAAATATCAAAATATCTTAAATTAAGCTAAATTAAGATTTTAGAAGTAAAAAGGGAAATATACATAAATAACCACAAAAGTTTTTTATTTTTTAATTTTAACCCCACAAACTTATTTCTATCAACATTAGTCAAAAGTAAAATTTTTAGACCAAAATGCCCCAAGACAATCTTTTTCACATAATCTCTCCTAGAGCCAAAAACACCCATCGTCGGCGGTGGCTCCACCCATCGTCAGTGGCAGCTCTACGCATCATCGGTGTCCGATCTACTTTCAATGGCGAAGAAAATCCATTATTTAACTCCAACAAAACTTAGGTTAGTCATTTTATTTATATTTCATTAATTAAAAATGTAATTTGAGAATTATAGTGGTGGTGGTGGTGCTTGTAGTGGTGGTTGTTGTTTTTAGAGTATGTTGTTTTGTGATGGGTGTTGAGTGTTAGAAAATGCATATTTATAAAGGAGAAAACCATCATTTTACATTTCAAGTCTTACTAACAACCCTTACTTTTATGTATTTAACCTTCTTGTGATTTAATTACGTATGTTTTATTTTAATTAAGTATTTTATGTATTTTAGAGGCATTATAATCATTTCTCAATAAAGGAGAGATCAGATGGCAAAACGGACATCACTTTTGAACTCAGGACGGTCGAAAACCTTAGGAGGAGCATAAAAAGAAAAATGACACTATTCACATGTACGGTACTATTCACGTGTACGGTACTGTCTACGTTACTGTTCATGACACTGTTCACATAGACGGATCGATGACGTGGCATTGACCGATGACGTGGCATTGATCGATGATGTGGCATTGACTGATGAGGTGTCACGATCCTGTTGGACTAAAATTCTTATGTACTGTTGATGGTGACGTGGCAGCATATCAGTGGACGAAAAATCTTGCGTACAGTGCATGCATCACACAGGATTATTTTCAACCAAACCGCGTTATTGTTCATCCGCGTGGTCAAACCGTGTTATTGTTCATCCGCGTGGTCAAACCGCGTACTGTTGACTGATGACGTGGCGCAATCCTGAGCGTCCAAACTGTTTTTAATCTGATAACTATGATTTATTCCATGTATCTATAAAAAGGGGGCCTCTCCCCCCTAATTTGATAGCTCTGAATCCATTTTTGGGATCCATTTTCTGTAATTCCTTCTCCATCTTGTATTTTCTTCGTATTTTAATAAATTTTCATTTTGCCCCTAGTTCAATTATGAGTAGTTAATTTTCTTTCAAGCTTGGGTTGAAGGTGAAGTCTCAACATGTGTCATGGGCCTAATTTGGTAAATTTATTTTCTCTTCCCCTCTAGTTTTTGTGGATGTTTTGATTTCTCGTCGACAAATAATACTAATCTTGTCTAGTACCGTCTTGGTTTCACCGGCTCCTTAGTATAAGGTTATTATTATTTGGCACGATAAGCCCTTAGCACCATATTGATTAGAGTGTGGTTCATGAGGTGTGGATTCCCCCCTTATGATTTAATTGGCATTAATAAGGATTATTTAGCCCATGATGCATGTTGATACGGATCTGAATACCCAAGTACGTCATTTCAATAGAATTATCTTCAATTTATTCTCGCCATTGCAATTCCAATTTTAGAATTTATTCTCGCCATTTTAATTTAAGTTTTAGCATATTCCAAATTATTTCCACCACAAATTCAATCACCCATTTACAAAATTAATTCTACACACAATTAAAATCCACCTCCTCGTGGGATCGACACTCGTCACCATTGATCTATACTACAATAGATTCGTGCACTTGCGAGTACATTAAAATTTGCACAACAAGTTTTTGGCGCCGTTGCCGGGGAGGTAAGTAATTTTAATTCATAGAATTAATTTTTGTGAATAATTTCTTTTAAATTGTTTTCTTGTATTTTTAAAAAAAAAAGAGAAAAAAAAAAGTGAATCTGTATTTAGAGGTTAGTATTTCTTTTCTTTCTCTATTCTTTACAATTCTGTAATTTAATTTTCAATTTATTTTATTTTTTTTAATTTTTAGTTAATTTATTTCACGTATTTGTTTTTGTGTATTTTTATAGTAAGGTTGTAATAGCGCGATAAGGTTAGTATCGTAATTTCTCCTTCCTCTTTATTTTTATTTATTTGTTTTGTTCTCATCTTTATTTTTATTTTATTTGTTTTGCATGCATGGTCGTAGGTCATTATTTCCTAATCTTGAACCTATAGACCTTAAATTAGAAAAAACACTTCGCACACAAAAGGACATTAAAAATAAATTTGGAAAGGATTTACAAGCACCACAGGAGAGGCCATTTAAGGACTATTTTAGTCCCTTAGCTAATTTGAGCACATCATGTATAAGATACCCAAATGTAGCTGTTATGAGCTTTGAATTAAAACCTAGTTTGCTAAATTGTCTCCCCACATTCTATGGCCTAGAAAATGAGGACCCATATAATCATTTGAATGATTTTCATGCAATTTGTCAAACATTTAAATATGAGAATTTTTCAGATGATGATGTAAAGCTTAGATTATTCCCATTTTCTTTAAAAGATAGAGCTCGTTCATGGTTAAATACTTTGCCTGCTAATAGCATTTCATCATGGGAACAAATGGTAACTAAATTTTTAAATAAATATTTCCCAGTGCATAAAACCAATGCTATTCGCAGGGAAATTTTAGAGTTCTGTGAGAAAGAGGACGAGCAATTTTGAAACATGGGAGCGATTGATGGGTTACTCTTGAAGTGTCCACATCATGGAGAAATGGCACCAATGTCAATACTTTTGGAGGGATTACTACCGAATGTGCAAGAATGGCTAATGGCAACAAGTGGAGGAGAGCTAATGTCAAAAGTGCATTAGAGATTTGGGAATTCTTCCAAATGCGGATAATTCCCAACAACGAGTCGATCACTCAGAAGAATTAAGGGAGTAAATGAGGTTCACATTGGCGAGTCAACTTCAGGAATCAAATAAGTCAAGGAGATGGTTGAAGGTCTTGCTCGACAAATAGCATCATTATCGACTGCTAAATCAACAGAACCACATGACCATGACTCATACTCAAATCAAGCCAATGCCATAGGTGTAATGAGAAAACCATCAAATTACAACCCATACTCCAACACATATAACCCTGGATGGAGAGACCACCATAATTTTTCATGGTCTCAAGGATTCCAACAGAATGGACCAGCAGCTCCAATTCCACCAATTCCACAAAATCCTCAAGCCTCTCAGCCACTATTTAGACCATACAATCAGAACCAGAACTACTCTCAGCCCAGACCATGGGAGTATTCATTCCAAAATCTCAAGAATCTTACTCACTATACGATTGAGCAACAGAACCGCACCATTGATGGACTACGAAATGAGTTGAGAGCGGGCTTCAACTCACAAGCTCAATCAGTTTCAAGCCTCGAGAAGATGGTGGGACAACTTGCTTCTTCAGTTCAGACCTTGGCAATGACCGTTGAGAAAGGTAAGTTTCCAAGTCAACCAGTGCCTAACCCTAAAGGAGTACATAAAGCAAGTACCAGTTCACCACAGCAACATGGAGAAGTCAAAGCAGTCATGACCTTGCGAAAAGGAAAGGAAGTCGACAACAAAGTGGAGAAGCCGGTGACAAAAGAAAATCAAATTGTACCTGTGAATGTTGAGGAATCATCACCGGAGGAGAAAGAAGAAACCAACCCACGAGAATATGTTCCGAAAGCTCCATTTCCTCAGAGGTTAGCTAAAGGAAAAAAAGAAAAATCCACAGGTGAGATTCTTGAAATCTTCAAACAGGTAAGTGTTAACATCCCTTTACTTGATGCTATTAAACAAGTTCCATCGTATGCCAAGTTTCTTAAAGACCTTTGCACTAAAAAGAGAAATATGCATGTTCAAAAGAAGGCATTTTTAACAGAAAACGTTATTTCTATACTCCAATATAAAATTCCTTTAAAATACAAAGACCCAGGCTCCCCCACTATCTCATGTAGTATAGGGAACCACACAATTGAGAATGCTTTGTTGGATTTAGGAGCTAGTGTAAATCTGTTACCTTATTCAGTGTTTGTGAAACTTGGACTTGGAGAATTACACCCAACTCCAGTGGTGTTACAGCTTGCAGATCGGTCCACGAAAATACCTCTTGGTATTGTGGAGGACGTGCTTATCTAGGTAGACAAGTTTTATTTTCCTGTTGATTTCATTATAATTGACACTCAACCAATACAGGACTCAAGGAAGCACATCCCCATTATTTTAAGCCGACCTTTCTTGGCAACTGCGGATGCTCACATTTAATGCAGGACTGGAAATATGCAGTTGTCCTTCAGTAATATGACTATGGAGCTGAACATTTTCAACATTGCCAAACAACCTCACAATGCAGATGATGGAATTGTTGATGTGGATTTAATAGAAGCATTAGTTGATGACACTTTTATTTCAAACCTTAGTGATGATCCTTTACAGACATGCTTAACTCACTTTGGTTTTGATTTTGATATTGAGATCGAAGAGGTCAACGCCCTACTTGACTCAGCACCATCTATGGACACTAATCAATGGAAGTCAAGAGTTGAACAACTAGCACCATCAGAGAAGAAACTCATCCCATCATCAGAATCACCACCGAAACTTGAGCTCAAACCATTGCCCAACACATTGGAATATGCATTTTTGGGGGAAGAAAGTACTTTGCCAGTAATCATTTCATCATCCCTCAATGACGAACAAAAAGGTAAGTTGTTGGATGTTTTAAAAGAGCATAAAGGAGCATTAGGATGGACCATAGCAGACATAAAAGGTATAAATCCAGTAGACTGCATGCATTACATTCACCTTGATGAAAATCCTAAATCTACTAGGGAAATGCAACGTCGGTTAAATCCTAACATGAAAGAAGTTGTTAGAATTGAAGTCCTTAAGCTATTAAATGCAGGTATCATTTACCCCATTTCTGATAGTTCATGGGTCAGTCTTGTACAAGTTGTCCCCAAAAGTCGAGTCACGAGTTACCAATGCGTAATGAATTGATACCAACTAGAGTAACTACAGGATGACGTGTATGCATTGATTATAGAAAGTTGAATTCTGTCACACGTAAAGACTATTTTCATTTACCATTTATTGATCAAATGCTTGATAGATTAGTAGGCCACGAATTTTATTGCTTTCTAGATGGCTACTCAGGATATAATCAGATTCCCATAGCACCAAAAGATCAAGAGAAAACCACTTTCACTTGCCCTTTTGGCACATTTGCATATAGGAGAATGCCATTTGGATTATGTAATGCACCTGCTACATTTCAACGATGCATGTTAAGCATTTTTTCTGATATGGTTGAACGATTCCTTGAAGTCTTTATGGATGATTTTTCTGTCTTTGGTGACTCGTTTGATCAATGTTTACATCATCTAACGCTAGTTCTGCAGAGATGTATCGAGAAGAACTTGGTCTTGAATTGGGAGAAGTTCCATTTTATGGTAAAACAATGTATTGTTCTCGGTCACATCATTTCGAGCAAAGGTATTGAGGTTGACAAAGCCAAGGTGGATCTCATTTCTAATCTTCCTCCACCTTGAGTTAGAAGTAAGATCTTTCCTTGGGCATGCTGGTTTCTATAGACGTTTCATTAAAGATTTTAGCAAAGTTTCTAGACCCTTATGCAATTTACTTGCTAAGGATGTACCTGTTGTCTTTAATGATTCATGTCTCGTGGCATTTGAAAAATTGAAGTAGTTGTTGACATCATCACCCATCATTCAGCCCCCAAATTGGAGCTTACCATTTGAGCTCATGTGTGATGCATCTGATTATGCGGTATTAGACAAAGAGTTGATCAAATTCCCCATGTTATTTACTATGCTAGTATGACATTGAATGATGCAAAGTTGAACTATTCAACTACTGAAAAAGAAATGCTAGCAGTAGTGTTTGTATTAGAAAAATTTCGATCTTATCTCATTGGTTGTAAAATAATTGTGTTCCTGATCACGCTCTTAAATATCTTCTCACAAAGAAAGATGCAAAAGCCAGACTAATTCGTTGGGTGTTACTTTTGCAGGAATTTGACTTGGAATTCAAATATAAGAAAGGCACAGAAAATGTTGTGGCGGACCACCTCTCTCGTCTCCATTTTGACTCAATTACAGAGTCATTAATATTGAATGAGTCATTTCCAGATGAACAATTAATGAGTGTGGAAGTATTACCATGGTATGCTGATATAGTTAATTATCTTGTTACAGGTGAACTTCCAGAGCATTGGACCAAGCAAGACAAGGCTAAATTCTTTGCAGAAATAAAGAATTTCTTTTGGGATGACCCGTATTTATTCAAGTATTGTGCTGATCAAATTGTTAGACGATGTCTCCTAGAAAATGAAATTCAGAATATTCTTTCATTCTGCCATGAACAAGCTTGTGGAGGCCATTTCAGTGCTAAGAAAACAGCAACTAAAGTTTTACAATGTGGTTTCTATTGGCCAACTATATTTCGAGATGCTTACACTTTCTGTTCTTCATGTGATAGGTGTCAATGAATAGGGAGCATTACGCGAAGGAACATGATGCCACTAAATCCAATTTTGGTGGTTGAGATTTTTGACGTATGGGGTATCGACTTCATGGGACCTTTTCCCTCTTCTTTTGGCCATCAATACATATTGGTTGCTGTTGACTATGTATCAAAATGGGTAGAAGCAATTGCATGTCGAACCAATGATCACAAGGTGGTGATAGGATTTTTGAAAAGCAACATTGTTTCACGCTTTGGATTCCCTCGAGCAATAATCAGTGATGGTGGTGCCCACTTTTATAACAAAGCATTCAAAGCTCTTTTGATAAAGTATTCAATCACACACAAAGTGGCGACCCCGTATCATCCGCAAACCAGTGGCCAAGTTGAGATCTCCAATCGAGAAATAAAGCACATATTAGAAAAGACGGTGAGGCCGGACAGAAAAGATTGGTCATTAAGACTTGATGATGCATTATGGGCATATAGAACGGCTTTCAAGACCCCGATTGGGATGTCACCCTACAGGCTAGTGTATGAAAAAGCTTGCCACCTACCTGTGGAACTCGAGCATCGTGCATACTGGGCAATCAAGAAATTCAATTTCGACATGCAGCAAGCCAGCTCAGAAAGAAGATTACAACTGGCAGAACTTGAAGAAATTCGCAATGATGCATACGAAAATGCCAAGATTTACAAGCAACGAATGAAAGTCTTCCACGACAAGCAAATTATGAGAAAATCATTCACTGCAGGTTAGAAAGTGCTTTTATTCAATTCTCGCTTGCACCTATTCCCAGGTAAGTTACACTCTCGTTGGTCTGGTCCCTTTATTGTTCATACTGTTTTTTCACATGGGGCAATTGAAATTAAGGACCCAAAGAATGGTGTCACGTTTAAAGTTAATGGTCAAAGATTAAAGCCATATCTAGAGTACCAACCACATGAAGAAGACACCGAAATAAATTTGAGTGACCCATCAGATTTGAATTGATTTTTTTTTTCTTTTCGGTGATTTGATATTTTTTTCTTTCTTTATATTATTATTTTGCTAATTGAAATTATTTTTGCATAAGTGTGTTTGTTTAACTATTAAGTTTTCTCTTATCATTTTTAATCATGAGTACCTTACTTAGACCATTCCTCCTGAACATTCTTAAACCACTTCAACGTGTCAAAACTCATCTCGAAAAGATTCAATTTTGTAAAACACATCGTATTTGGACTCTACAACCACCAGAGTTAGTAGCCTATGTTGAGGGTTTAGAAAGCCAACTCAGAGACATTGAGAGAAGTGTTTACGACATCCAGTTGGAGCTTGAGGTAAATTCAATAAGAGGACGATTTTAATTTTCTTTGTGTGTTTTAATTTTTTTTTCTGTTTGAGTGCTTTAGTTTGTTACCCCGGTAAAGTGGCGGATAACGGTACTCCGTGATAATCAAGTCGGTTACTTCAGTTTCCCATAATAACTAATATTCTGAGGCGAAGGTATGGATAGAAACGAGACTCTAGCAAAGCTTCACAAGCGATTCCCTTCACTTCCTCAGAATGCCCTCCTTACAATCTATAAAGCTCGGTCCGAACGCATGCGATTGCTCATGAGGAATAACATACCTGCTGACATCCGTTGGTTAATCGAAGCTAAAGTACGATTGGCAAGTGAGTTACCTCCAAAATTTATTGCATACATGCCTGGTTGTGGTAAAGGAAATTATGCAAGAAAACGACGAGCTCGAAGAATTTCTGTTGCTTGTCATAAGTGTGCCAGAATGAGTTGCGATAAAAACCCATGTTCTTTAGGAATGGTGTCTGATAACAGGGAAGATAAGATTCAATTCATTAGGGATGGCTTGAATAAGGAGTCATTAGATGATATCCTATTGTCTCTTGAAACGCATCCCAGTGGATATGTGCAAAGAGCGATTCTCCAGTTATGGCCATTATTCCATAAAGAGCATGCACGATATAGTCTCGGGAATCTGACTATAAACGACCCTATTTGCCAGTTTATAAGAAAACTGGATGGGAAGCTTATCCTCGACCCATAGAGGGCGTTCAAGCCGTTTCTAGACGTAAAACCAGAGGAAGATGTGAACCACAGTCGCAACTACCTATAAATATCCTTTTACTTTACTGTGTTATTTTATTTCACTGTTATTTTATTGTTTGCATTATTGTCTTTAATAATTTTATTACTGTTTGCTTTTCCCTTTTTACTATTTCTTTTTTGACTCGCGAGCCACGTGCTTTACACGTTATTTGACACTGACATGTTACCTCATACACAACTGTGACCCACTATCACCAAGACTCTTAAATGTGATTTTCTTTGTCAAGCACTCACAAATTATTTTTGCGAAGTATCACAATGGCAGCTACTCCCAATAGACAATTCAAGAACATTTGTGTGCTTTCTGGATTTACCTATGGCAAACATAAAGAGTTCGTAGAGGCAGCCATAGATCTTGGTCGAAGCATAGCAGCGAGAAAATTACACTTGGTGTATGGAGGAGGTAACCGAGGGTTATCAAAAATGGTCTCAGAAGCAGCTTTTATCAGAGGAAGTCAAGTGTTAGGCATCATCCCAAGAGTCCTAAAACCATTGGGCAGTTCGTCTGACTCATCAACTGGAGAAGAGTTAGTCGTCTCAGGTATGCAAGAAAGAATAACTGAAATGCTTAATCATGCTGATGCTTTTATTTTCCTTCCAGGAGATCTTGCAACACTAGAGGCTCTTATCACACTAGCATCTTGGGCCCATCTGCACATTCACCAGAAACCCATCGGTTTGTTAAATGTCAATAACTTTTATGATGGCTTTATCGCATTTCTTAACCATGCAATAAAAAACTACTTCATTCCTTCCCATGCGAAAAAATTTTTTATTTGTGCTCACACTGCTAATGAGCTACTTGATAAGTTACAAGCTTATAAACCGGAGCCGGACCTCTGGACCTTTGTGTTGGAGCATCCAAATAATGATGGTAACAGTAGCAACAGTAAGAAGTAGAAATTAGATTTAACTCTCCGCCTGTAAATATTTTCTTCTGTGTTGCACTACCTAGGTGATGTCTTCTAAACTCTACTTCTTTCCTTTAAAACATTGAGGATAATGTTTCGTTCTGGTTGGGGGGAGGGAATAGTCGACAAATGTGGAATTTTGGTTAAGTTTTTACTAATTTTTTGTTGTAAAAACTAACTGTTGCTAACTTTTTGTGTTGAAGATGGCTGAATATGGAGTGTAGTGATTCTAGAAACGCATCTTCATCGTTAAAAAAAAATTAAAAAAAATTAAAAAAACTAAAAAACAAAAAAAAAATCAGACATTTTCTTTATTATGTTTTGATGTTTATTTTTCTTCCTTTTCATTTCTCCTTATAAATATATATTTTCAAATTTTTAAGTCGAAGATGGCTGAATATGGAGTGTAGTGCCTCTAGAATCGCATCTTCTAAGTTAAAAAAAAATATATTTTCGTTTTCTATCATTTTACGTGTAACTTTTCTAATTAGGTTTTATGCATCATTTTCACATTTCTGCATGTATATTTTCCTTTCATATTTAGAATAGGTTGGGGGGTAGAATGTTGTTTGAAAAAAATAATAATAATTGTGTGATTTGTTTTAACATTGGATAACATGATTAATTTCAAATTTTAGTATTTGTATTATCTTTGGTCTTAAGTGATGTTACGTTATGTTTGCTACTCTACATGTTGATGTCGGAGACAAATGTGAGTTGTTTGAAGAAATGAATATGTCATAATAAGTACCAAGTGAGTTTTTGAGCCTATTATTTTTCTTGGAGAATAACCATTTTGCCCATTCTTTATACAGCTTAGCAGTTTGTTATTTTACACACGATCTCTAAATTGCTTTTGAGTTAACCCTTAAAAAAAATTGTAAAATAAAAAAAAAGAAAAAAAATGTGTGTTGTTACATTGGGAGGCCCATCTAACTAGTAGATATGGATAATTATTTAGAGCCCTAAAAGACGATGGAAAGGCCATCTTTGATTCATTTGAGCCTTTCTAGCCATCCCTTTTATTAAATATCCATAGTTAACCCTTTTGAGCCTTTAAAAAAAAAAACATTTTCTTTGTCAACTTATCATCTTGACCCACTTCGATTTAGAGTATTACCCGATGTCTTATAAGTTCCATCACCTATTTATGTTTGAGAAAAATGTAAATAATTATTTTGTTCAGAGAAGTTATGCCAAATAAAAGCAAAAAAAAAAAAGAAAAAAAAAACAAAAGTTGTTGTTTCAAAAGAATAAAAATAACAATAATAGGTGAAATCCACCTTGCAACTTCCAAAAAAAAAATCTCTATATTTTTCTCAAACATATACTTTATTTTCCTTATTTTCCTTCTTTGTTAGCCGTATCCCTAGCCAACGTTACGTCCTAATAAAAGCCCTTTTTGATTTTAGGGAACTATAGTTTGAAGTAGAAGCTAGTTATATGGGCTAAAAAGATGTAGTGATGCATAATAATAAAAAAATAGAAAAAAGATAAATAAATTGGGTTGACTAGCATTTTTGTTTGACTTGAGATCGTATTATTTCTAAGCTGAGGGCATATTTATTTCATCTTGGTGAGAGCATGTGATATCACTTCTTTATTATTTTCTCTCTCAATTACCATTCATTGGAGTGACTATTTTTATTGGTTTTAATTTCTTTGTGAGAGTGTCACTACTTCCAGTGAGATTTTGGGGTTTGACATGTCATTCTTGAAAGTAGCTATAATAAAGTCTATTGGGCTGATTCATGTGGATGGTTGATGTGGGTGTGATGTTGCTTTAGACTGGAGATAATGCTTATACTTTTATTTGATTGCTATTATTAATCTGATTGAATAAACACGAGTGTTTCTAAATTAAAAAAAAAATCATTTTGAATTTGAATTTTATTTTCGCTTCATTTGCTAGGGACTAGCAATAAGCTGGTTGGGGGGTGTGTTGAGTGTTAGAAAATGCATATTTATAAAGGAGAAAACCGTCATTTTACATTTCAAGTCTTACAAACAACCCTTACTTTTATGTATTTAACCTTCTTGTGATTTAATTACATGTGTTTTATTTTAATTAAGTATTTTATGTATTTTAGGGATATTATAGTCATTTCACAATAAAGGAGAGATCAGACGGCAAAACGGACATCACTTTTGAACTCAGGACGGTCGAAAATCTTAAGAGGAGCATAAAAGGAAAAATAGTACTATTCACATGTACGGTACTATTCACGTGTATGGTACTGTATATGTTCATTCATTTCGGATGATGATGTGGCATTGATGAGGTGTCACGATCTTGGGCTAAAATTCTTATGTCTTGTTGATGGTGGCGTGGCGTATCAATGGACAAAAATCTCGCGTACATGCATCACGATTATTTTCAACCAAACCGTATTCTTTCATCCGCGTGGTAAACCGCGTCTTGTTGATGACGTGGCGCAATCACGGCGTCAAGCTATTTTTAATCATGGCCATGATTTACTCCATGTATCTATAAAAAGGGCCTCCCAATTTGATATCTCTGAATCCATTTTGGGGATCCATTTTCTGTAATTCCTTCTCCATCTTGTATTTTCTTCGTATTTTAATAAATTCCCATTTTGCCCCTAGTTCAATTATGAGTGGCTAATTTTCTTTCAAGTTTGGGTTGAAGGTGAAGTCTCAACATGTGTCATGGGCTTAATTTGGTAAATTTATTTTCTCTTCCCTTCTAGTTTTTGTGGATGTTTTGACTTCACAAATAATACTAATCTTGTCTTTGGTTTCCCCAGTACAAGGTTATTATTATTTACGATAAGCTTAGCACCATATTGATTAGAGCGTGGTTCTTGAGGTGTGGATTCCCCCCTCATGATTTAATTGGCATTAATAAGGATTATTTAGCCCATGATGCATGTTGATACGGATCCGAATACCCAAGTACGTCATTTCAATAGAATTATCTTCAATTTATTCTCGCCATTGCAATTCCAATTTTAGAATTTATTCTCGCCATTTTAAGTTTTAGCATATTCTAAATTATTTCCACCACAAATCCAATCACCCATTTACAAAATTAATTCTACACACAATTAAAATCCACCTCCTCGTGGGATCGTCACCATTGATCTATACTACAATAGATTCGTGCGCTTGCGAGTACATTAAAATTTGCACAACACATATCTGCTTTGATGTCATTCGAAGTGTATATCTTTTTTTCTTGAATATACTTATCTACGATAATATGACCGACAACTCGGCTCCTTACTTGATGACGACCATCAATCAATACCTCATTATGACAAGTGTGTACATTGTCAATTCTCCTCACCACCCAAGGACTACTATGCTTGTTTGAACTTATAATTGTTCGAATACGTCATTTACATGATTCCGAACAACAGTGAGTCTCGAAAGGTGTCGTTGTAGACCGTGCAATCTTGAAATCAAACTTATCCCTAAAGGCAACCTTGCGCTGTTGTAATATTAACTCATTCTTCTCAGCGAATAGCTTACCCACACTGATATCATCTGAGTCAAAACTGAAAGCTTAGAGCAATCACGTTCGAAGGCAAAATTAGAGCAAGACTTGTAAGGGGGTCAATCCTCCTTCTTGAACCGGCCATTAGAGGAATATATCGATTGTCTCTGTTATTCACAGGAATATCATCTTCACACTCATCCTCAGTGGCGGACCTGTGCCTAGGCTAGACTGGGTTGTAGCCTGGTCTAGCCCCAAAAAAAAATTAAAAAGTTATTCAAAAATTACAGAATTACCATTAAATACATAAAATAATATTTACTTTTACTTAGTCCTCTTTACCTTTCCCTGTTTCTCCCTTTTGCATCCATCCCGCAGCAACAATAAAATCCCTCACTCCCGCGGCTATGGTGGTCCTTTGCTTCACTTCTTTTCGGCTCAAGCACTTTTCATTCAATTTTTAATTGGTAAAAATCATATCCTATTTTAATTTATGACAATTCCCTCCCTCATTTACAAGTATAGATTAATTTATTACAACCCTCTATATATATATATATATATATATATATATATATATCTCTCTCTCTCTCTCTCTCTCTCTCTCTCGTTTACAGGCATGGGTGAAATCAAAACATCTTTTCTATGATTCTCTTTTTTGCAATAATTAGGTATAAAGTATAAACAATTAAACAAATATCAACAATTGAGATTTGGGTAATAATTTTTTGGTGATTGTTGATTTATTAATTACCATATAATTCTAATTGATGGTTGGCATCTCTATATTAGAATGAGTAGATAATAAATTGTCTAATAAATAAATAAATTTGTTTATTGAACTTCCTCATTTGATTAAATTAACTCAAATCTCACTATTTATCTATTAAATGTTTTTTATTATTCTAATATTTTACAATATGTTTTTAAAAAATTTGATAGGCGTGGGTATTTGTATTAACCATATATTGACTTGTTTGAGCTTTTAATGTTGATTTTTTTTATCTTGCGACTTTAAATATATTTAAAATTAGTAGAATGTATAGCTTATAACACTTTTAATGATTTCTTGATTCTTACACAATTACATGTTGTTATAAGTTATAATGTCAAGTAACAAATCCAAACCAAGGAAAACTCTATTTTCATACTAAAGTAAATGACGACCAATCATCAAATGGGACAAGTTCTATGTGCAACATTGATGCCTCAAGTTCTCCACCTAAGTCTCAAAGAGTCGAATTTGAAAAAATTGATACTCCATCTACTATTGACACGCCTTATTTAGAACGTGATCCCGGATTGCATTTTTCAATAAGTACTTTTCCCTTTGACAAGTGTGAAGATGTGCGGATAGCATATATAAATATGGGACCATTTCAACCCAAACTACAAAAGTATCCATCGACTAAATATGGTACGCAAAATCGTAGATTTCGATTTTCTTGGTTCTCGAAATTTCCTTGGCTTGAGTATTCTATATCAAAAGACAAAGCATTTTGTTTTCCATGCTATATTTTTCATGATAAGCCATCTAAGAATGAAGCATTTATTATTGATGGGGTTCAAAATTGGAAGTATGTTGGTTGTGAAAAAAAATGTCTTTTTGCTCAACATGAAGGAGGTCATGGTTCTTCTCACAATGATGTCATGTTAAAATGGAGCAATTTAAAGGATCCATCCAAACATATTGATAAGAGAATGAGTACACAATCTTCGCAACAAATTTTGGAGAATAGACTACAACTTAAAACCTCAATAGTAGCTACCAAATGGTTAGCAAAACAAGCATGAGCTTTTAGAGGTCATGATGAGTCTGTTAATTCTCTTAATCGTGGAAATTTTATTAAATTAATTAAGTCGTTAGCAACAATGAATGAGGAGATTAATAAAGTTGTGTTAGAAAATACTCATAAAAATGCCCAATACATAGCACCTAAGATTCAAAAGGAGTTATTGAATATTATTGCTAATAAAGTACGGCACAAGATTCGAGAGGAAGTGGGTGATGCTAAATTTTGTATCATAGTTGATGAGGCACTAGATGAATCTCACAAAGAAAAAATGGCTATCATTTTAAGATATGTTGATTGTGATGGTTTTATTCGAGAACATTTCTTTGAAGTTGTGAATGTTAATGAAACAAAGGCCTTGACTTTAAAGAATGAGATATGCAATGTGCTTGCTCAATACAATCTTTTAGTTGAAAATTTAAGAGGTCAAGGGTATGATAGTGCTAGTAATATGACGGGTGAATGAAATGGATTACAATATTTATTTCTAAATGATTGTCCGCATTCTTATTATACACATTATATTGCTTATCGACTATAACTTATATTAGTTGCAGTATCTAAAGAAGTGCATGAGGTATGGCTATTTTTTACTTAAAATATGCTAGAGAAAAAGAAATTATAGATTTGATAGCTTTAAAAGAGCTTAAGACTGGTACAAGGGCTAATCAAGTTAGAACTTTACAAAGGGCTAGAGATACACGTTGGAGCTCACATTTTACTTCAGTTAGTAGGTTTATTGAGATGTTTGGTGCAACTCTTGAAGTTTTAGGAAAGATGATTAATGATGGATCTAGTCGAGATATGCATGGGTTAAATGGGGATATAGGGAGATGAAATCCTTTGAGTTTGTGTTTATTTTGCTTTTATTGAATAAAGTTCTTAGAATTTCTAATAATCTTTGTTGAACATTGCAGACAAAATCATTGGACATCTTTTGCAAGAGTTTCGAGATAGTAGATGAGATGATTTTATTACAAATGTAGTATCTTTCTGTGAAAAATATGACATTACTATGCTTGATATGAGTGATTGTTATATGGAAGGTATAGAGCGTTCTTGTCAGCAAAAAGATTATGTTACAGTCGAACATCATTATCACTTTGATGTATTTAATGCTGTAATAGATTTTCAATTGATGGAGTTAAATGGTAGATTCTCTGAGCAAACTGTGGAACTCCTCACTTTGAGCTCGGCATTGGATCTAGTTGATGGGTTCAAATCATTTTATATAGACAATATTTGTTCTCTTGCTGAGAAATTTTATCCTCATGATTTCACTCCAAATGAGATGCTTGCTCTGAGAAGAGAATTAGAACATTATCAAATTAATGTGCTTTCTCATCCACGGTTTCAACATATGGCTTCCTTTTTTAAGCTATGTCGATGATTTGTTGAAACAATGAAGTCACAGCACTATTTGTTGATTAATAGATTAATTCGTCTAGTCTTGACTCTTCCTGTTTCCACAGCCACAACAAAACATGCATTTTCAGCCGTGAAACTTATCAAGACATCACTTCGTAGTAAGATGGAAAATGAGTTTTTTTTTCAAACTGTATGGTTATCTATGTTGAAAGAGAAATTACTAATATTGTTGATTGATTCTGTAATGGATGATTTTTATAATTTGAAACTCCGAAAAGTACAACTTCGGTAGAAAATTTGTATTGGGATTGTATTTTTTTTATACTACTTTTTTAAAATTATTTTTATTTACAATATGCATTTTACGCGTAAGGCTCTTAATGTCTCTTGTTATTAGGTGTATTTTTTCATCTATATATATGAAATTTCATGTTCACTTGGTATAAATTTTTTATTTTTTTAATTTAGCCCAGGGTACTGCAGAGTTCTGGGTCCGCCTTTGCTCATCCTCGTACTGAAACGACGGGATATTGGAAGGACCAACGCCTCCATCATCACATGCATTATTGAAATAAGTGGCCTTGATACTATTAGGAGGTTCTGTACAAACATTATCCGCCTCCGCGTTGTTAATGTCATCAACAGGATCATCATTGTTGTGGAAATCATTGTTGTGATACGGAGAATATCGTTGCTCCAGCGACGTCGTTAGTGGTAATACATATTCTCAAACATCCACTAACATAATGTCGTTGTCATCAATGTTGTCATTATTGTTGTGAAATGGAGAGCAATATTATTGCAACGACGTCATCCTTGGTAACACCTCTTCAATATCAGGGGCAGAAATATTTGCTCTAAAGGAAGTTTCTATTTCAACGGGTGGCTCAAGAACTTCGCTCGAAACTCGAGGAGATGTGGTAACGAATATAGGAATGCATCCATAGTTGGTCACATCGGATGCCATATGCAATACAACTCTTACCATTTCATCATTAAATATATCCATAGGCAGTGCACATGTACGATAGAATGTGTTACTAGACTTCAAAGTTGTCTTTTATTGTGATACTGTAATCATTAGGATTTATTTGTAAGACTTCATATACTCTTACCAAAAACTAATCGAATAAACAATTTTTTCCAACCAAAAAAATTGTATTTTTACCATTCACATGCTTCATATGGCCATCCTCTGACATCTCTCACCAACCATTATAACACAATTGAATCAATTAAGCTGAAATTATTAAAAAAATTTAATTACGCACTATGAAACTAATAAAGAGAATAAAATTTTATATATAAACATTAAAAAAAATAATTGTATATTGGTACGACAGGTTTCTTGTTGCACTGTCACACTAAGAGTGAGTTACAATGAATTTGTCCCTTAGTGCGACACGCACGACTGTCGCACGAAGAGGCAGATTTAGGTGAATATGCATCTTCATGTGACATAGTGCAATAGGGGCCTGCCGCACTAAGAGGCAGATTCAGTGAATCTCACTTTTGGTGCGACGGGCAACCTGTCACATAAATTTAGTGCGACAGGTGCCTGTTGCACCAAGATGCAATTGCACTAAAACTCTCACAAGTTGAGAAAATACCTCGATGATGCGGATTGGTGTTGGATCTGGATGGATTATGTTGTATGTGATCGAAGTTCACTTTTATCGTTTGTCATTGGCGTTTTCCATTGCCATTTGCCGTCGCCGGTGATGATTCCAAGGCTATATTTGGTTTGATAAAGGGGGAGAAGGAAAGTTGCTTTTGGTTTGTAAACAAGGGTAATTTGGGGAGAATACCTTATGTTTGGCTAATGTTAATAGGAAAAAGTTTGAGGGGGTAATTGTAAAAATTGTAAAAGTTTTTGAATTATTTTTGTAAATTTCCCATGTAAAAGCAAACAACGTTTTAAATTACAACATGAAATAGAATGTCAATTAAACGGGATGGTTTTTAACAAGTCTAATCTTAATTAAAGGGTGTTTAAATTAAATCATCTTTTATTTAGTAGTATTTGCTTACTAAAATGCAATAATTATTGGTTTAATTTAAAAGTCTTAGTGGGTCAAATTTTGACTGGGCTTGAGCCATTTATGTTGGGAGGTTGGAAGACCATAATCTTTGTACCCAGGTCAAAATTGAGATTTGTCTTAACAAAAACAAGGGTCACGCATTCTTGTTTCATCACATATTATTTTCACCAAATATGATTGTTGAATCCCATAAACTTTTTAAAGCAGAACTTTGTAAAACCGATATAAAATCTTCAATAAGAATTAAAGGACGGCTAATGTTAACCAATGCAAGGTGTTTGATAAATACTGCAAAATTTTTTATGATTTGTCTCAATCAGAATGCTGCCCCAGATCATTCTTCACATTTGGCAGGCGATTTGTAAAGATGTAATATATTATCCGCAACAGGAATAGTCTAGACTCGAGAGCATTAATGGATAGGCACAAGCCAGAATGAAGAGAAATGAATATCTGTATCACCAAGGAGAATCCACATTCACCATTGGATCAATTCATTCCAAGACATCAGATTAAGTGAGTGCTAAAACATGTATCGGATTCTACTTGAAGAGCAATAAAACTCTTTGTATATTGATCAATTTGTTAAAAATTAATGAAAACGAGTGATGCATTCATAGTCTTTCAAGTTAGCTGCATTGTTTACACTTATTTTGATGCCAATTAATTCAGTTGATAGAATTTCTTGAGTGGAAAACAACAGGTTTGGTTCGAAGCCACTTACATGGGTGGGAAGGAAATTGAGTCGCCATTAAACTATAAATTAAAACGCAAAATTTTCAGTCATGAGGCTATAGTTTTCCAGTAAAGCTTTTAATTTGGAAATTTATCAATTTGGCCATAACATGTACAGATGTGGACAGAACTGGCAAGACAGAGAAGACTTTTAACAGTAATCATCTCTATTTCTTAATCAAAGTCATCAGTAGGGAAAAAAGAAGAGCAAGATCTTATCACTTATTAAAAATTCGTCGTTACATAAGGTGACATATGTGAACTTATAACCATCGCTGAAAGATAAAATGTTGTGGTACCGAACACCAAAAATCGATTCTTATTTTTTCTTAATGGCCTTAAAGAGGTTGTGAGGGTGTGATTCTGATTTGGTGATTGCTGCTATCTACAGGAAGCTGTTTAGAAGCATCTGCTAAGGCTGCAACTGCTGCCGCTGCTGTCATGGTTTGATACTGAGAAGGCAACGGGGCAGCTTGATGTTGAGTGTAGTAAACTTGTTCATGAGATACAGGATTAGTATACTCATAGCCATAGTTAGCAATAGCAGCAGAAGCAACAGCAATGGACTGTGATGGATGCTGCATTTGAGAATATCCAACAAATTGTTGCTGAATTTGATTAGCAGGAATTTGAGAGTAACCAAGATATTGTTGCTGCATTTCGGGTTTAGGTTGAGTAGCTGTCTTTGTGGGGTAAATTGGCGGAGTCCCCTCTTTGTACACTGCAGTAAGTGGGCGGCTTGAGGCTGCCACATTATTGGCTTCAGCTATGTTTGGTTGCACGGACGCGTATGGCTCCTGAGTTTGGGCAGGGGACATTACATAGACCGGGTATTGTTGATCAATTGGGTGATGGTGAAGGATTTGCTGCTGCGGAGAAGCATACACATGATAGTAAGATGAAATTGGCACTGTGAGTTGTGGCCTGGTGGGGAATGTAAGGCTGCTTGCATGAACAAAGTGTTGTTGTTGAGGCTGCTGCTGCTGCTGTTGCTGATCCATTTGAGCCGACGAAAGATACCCGGAATCTTGAGTTTGAGGGCTCGGAATTGGAATATTGCTTCCCGTGGTTGGGCTATTGGGACTTCTGTTCTCTCCTGATGCAACACCACCTTGATCTTGTTGGTAACTAGGCTTTGAAAGAGAACTCGCAGCAGATGCAATGCTGCTATCACTGTAAAATTTCATATTTCAAAAAATCACTTCTCTTAAAAATTACAACTCTGATTCGAACTATCAAGATCCAAGAGAAAGAATTATACAAAATGAAGATGTATTAACTGGCAACAGAATCAGGAGAAGGCACATTGTAAGCTGCACAAGCTCTGTATTGCACTGGCTGTAAAGGCAAAGGAGGTTTCCTCAGCCGACCTGCAGGAACGCCGTGATCCGATCTGTCATCATCTGAGAGAACCCTGCTTGTGTTTTCAGTTGGCAGAGCATCAGGAATTGGAGGCACAGCAGTGGCAACACGCGTTGGCATCAGAGGAGGAGCCCCGGAAAAAACAACTACTCCCTCTTCCTGCTGCTGTTGCTTCTGCAAACCGCTATGAGCAAAACTCATCTGCGCAAATTGCTCCTCTATGGCCCCATTCCTCTGATCCTCAACACGAACACGAATAGGTGGCAAGTTTGACATTGAAGGCGACGAGGAAGACGAGCCAAATGAGGAAGAAGTCTCGACCAGAGGTGAATCAGGCAAGGAACATTGCACCATCTTGTTGTGGTCATGATCGGCCTCTGGTTGAGCGCCCTCCAAATCATTTTCACTATCAAGATTCAGTAAGCATTCCATTGTTGTATCCAAGTGGCCTCTAGGAAGCAACCCGGAACCATTTAGAGCATCTACAAACCATGTTTCAGATTTGGCATCATCAAGAAACGATCCCATTGAAGCTGCGGTTTGAGGCATGTTGAAGAAAAGAAACAAGCGGATACGGGATGAAGTTTGCAATGCAGAAGCTGATGTTGCCATTAAACGATCATACTCTTCAATCATGTTCCCAATATCTTCATCAGTGGTGATGGAAACAAGAGAGTCAAGGTCTTCATTAGGAAGTTGATATTTTAACGTGACGGACCGGCCATTGACAAGAGAGCGGGAGAGACGGGAGCAGAGGGATGAAAGAGAGGAGTGGCGGTCAACGAAAACGAGGCGAGTCTCGCCGGAGACATAGCAGAGGGATTTGTCGTGCGGGCGGGGAATGATGTGGCCACCGTAGCTACACATGAGGCGCAGCTTCGCACCAGGGACTTGCGGTAGTGGGTTGTTGTCATCATAAGTGTCAGCATTGCGGAGCGGGGGGAGGACTCGACGGAGTCCGGGTAGGTGAGATGGGTACCGGTAGGGGCAGGGGCTTCCACGGTGGAGGTGGTGGTGGAGGTGACGGTGATGGTGGTGGGAGCAGTGGAGAGGGGAGGAAGAGGTGGTGGATCCATGAGGGTTGAGAAACTTTTGAGTTTTGCTTTTGACTTTTGAGTTTGTGTTGTGGCTTTTGGAGTTTATTGGAAGTCATGTCAATAGAATAGTTGATGATTTTATACTTCTGTTTTCAGAGGAAAAACCACATTGTTGGTAACTTCTCCACACTCTTTCTTTTTTCAAAGAGGAGTAAAGTGATGCTTAATATAATAATATTTGGAATTTAGTAGGTAAATTTGGTTCTTTGTGGCCTGTTTGATTGAAAAATATGATAGATGATCTCATTACACATGCTCTGAGCTCTTCTGCCTCTACTTGCAGTTTATCTATTTTGCCTCTTTCGTACTATGCGTAAAGGTGTAATTTACTTATATAGATGTGTAAATTCAGCTAAGAGATTAATTTTTTAGGTTGATGACTCCAATTGAGAAAAATGCATCAAAACTAGAGTATATTCAAATTATACTATTATTTATTTCTTAGAATATGTATCTTGAGATGACGGTCATATCAAATTATACGATTATTTACTTTTTAGATTATATACCTTGAGATAATGGTCATATTAAAGGTTATCTTTTAAGAATATGACATTACGTTATGAGAGAAAAAAATTATATGGAATGGACGCATCACCTCATCTTGCCGTCCACGTGCTTTTCTTTCCATGAGAAAAAATAAGAGCTAGGAAAATTTCTCCTTATACTTAGTATTTAGTATTCTTTTTTCCATTAAAAAAAAAAAGGTGATTTGAGGTTATGGAAGTATTGGAAGTAGAATCCTTAAAAGGTGTTGGACATGCATTGGACTTTATGGGAAAAGGACTAATCACATGGAGATTCATAAAATCTTGTGCAGAAATGTTTTTGTTTTCCATGAACGAGCGAACTTCACTACAACGCTAGACACATAAAAGCAATCTCGTTTGCAAATTTGCTCTTAATCAAAACGAAGGATCCAGCTATGGTGCCAGTTGTAACAGCATTTGGATCAATGAATCTGTAGATTAGATCGAATGGTTGGATCCCATCAACGATGTCTGCAATTTGTCCCAAAAGCGAAACCGAGAGCAACACTTGCGCTTGCTAGTACATAAGCTTTCAGGTCCTTTTTTATTTCTTTAATCCCCATTCCTTACCTCAACCTCGGCAGATAAAGATTCTGTTCAATTCGTTTCAGTTTCGAATCAAATTGAATCATTGATTTTTTAACTAATAATTTGAATGGAGACAGATTTGTAGTTTTCGATTCGGTTCGATTTTTTGAATTTTAAACGATAATTTTTTTGTATTTTTAATTCTTATTGTTTTCAAAGGTGTTTTCTTATATGAACCGATTGATTTGTTTTGAAACCGAACCGAATCAATCCGTTGGTTCGATTTGGTTTTTTGAGATAATTTTTAACTACCCTTACTCTACCTTTTTTATGTCTTCCATTTCCACCAATTTTGAACAATTTAACATTACAGGATTCACTAATATTATTCATATGAGTATTAATATAAAATAAAATTTACAACGTTCGAAATAAAATCTATATTATAACTGATACGATGTATGCGGTAAAATAATAATATAAGTTATCACTTGATAAATGTACACATGGTGGTGATTAAATGTTATACATTCTATATATATATATATATATATATATATATAATTATTTATTATCGATTTGGGTACATTCAAAATTTTATTTTAGGCTATCCTGATATTTCTTTTTTTTTTATAGAATAATATTACTAGATATAAATAATTGTAGTACATACTTTATATCTCGAAAAATGAACATCTAAAGTGTACTTTATAGAAAAGGGAAATCTAAAATCCTAACGTTTAAATTGTCCGATCCCAAGATAGCTATCATCCAATATGAAGAGCTGACAAATCTCACTAGCAAACAAATAAATATTTGCAAATTATTTCAACATTAGAGTTTGATATTCAGAATAATCAAACTTGTTAGCAAGTCACGGAGTACTCTAATATTTAATAAAATTAATTTCTGAGCAGCACAAATCTTAATTTTCCACCAATCCGAGGTGATATGTGTGGATTTCAACAAAATGTTTACAAGACATCGACATACCATAAGGCCTTTAATTTTAACGTCTGAGCCAATGATAATTTAGAGATTTTTCACAAATAATATATCATGTTATTATTTATCAATTAGATGTTGAAACTTTATAAATTATAAAATTATTTATTTAACCAAATATGGTGAAATTCGTTTCTTTGTGGATGGGGTCATTTGAGGTATTAGTTGAAAAATGTAACATTAAGTAATGTTTTATCATCTAGTGTGGAACACTAGCAAAGTGACAAGAACCCTGTTGGAGTAAGGAACCATAACATATATCTTTAGAATTGATTTTATTTTAAGAGTTGAAAAACACTGTCTCATTGAAAGGTTCCACACATTTGTCATTTCTCAACGCATTTCTTTAGATAAAGATTTCGTTTTTTTTTTCTTTTCATATGATAAATATTTCTCAAAACATAGAGTGTGAATCAAACTCATATTTAAATTGAAATCTGAGATGATGCAAATTCTTTTCGTCGGAAGAAGATACTCATGATACTTATGGTCACTGCTAACCCTGGTAAGGATGTATTGTATCATGAGAAGGTAACTGTGCCAAGTATGGGCTCACGCTCTTCGCGGTCCTCGATAGGAAGGGAAAAATCCCCAAATTGCCACAGACAATGCGTCATTGGAGAGGATGAAATGGTTTAGGCTTGCAAGAGTGAGAATTTGGCACTTTATTAACAATTCCCTTAAATTTAGTCTTGCCCTTGTCATTTTGGTCTTTCTAGCGCCTCGGGTTTGTGCCCATGTCTTCTTATTTCTTTTGATGTTAAAATGAAGGGTCAATTATTGAGATCTGCTCCCGCATGTAATGCTATTTGGTAAGCACATGTTGTGTTATATTATTTATTATTTGATTATAATAATATTTAGATCTTAAGTTAATGTTGTGCACAATTTACTTGAAAGAAGCGATTTTAATTTTTTTAATTTGTATATTTCGTGACAACAAAAGGATCTAACTGTATTTTTTTTTCGTATGCACATGATTGATGTACCACTAATTGTCATTTTAATGTAAAATAGAAATAAATGTACACGATCTAGTAGAAAGAATGAGTTTGATAATTGATAAATATCAAATGTAATTAAATTGAAGTTCAAGAAGTACATCATTCTCATGTTTTTCAAATAATTTTATTTAATTTGCACTTTAGTTTAAAATTTTAAAGTAGGAGCTGGCTTAAAAGTTAAATTTAGATTTGATGAGCGATATATATATATATTACGATAGGTTCAAGGGATACAATTTTATACACAAATTTAAATACAATTTTATGATTATTAAATTAAAGATAATCAATGATTGAGATTAAAAGTGACATGAATTTTTTAATAAAAAAATCAACAAATTAATGCAATAGGTCGCCATATAATGATAAATTACTATGCTCATCTTATTATATTATTTCCCTAGTTTTTTTTACTGTAAAAACTGCATCATATCTCAATATTGTAATTCACAAGTGCCTTATCCTGGAAATTTTTTGTATACAGCAAAAATTTTATAATTAAGGACAAAACTCAGCTGTTACAAAATAATATTTTAATAATAAAAATGTTGAATTAAAAAAAATCCATAGCACCAAGTACAAAAGGGGGGAAAAACGTATCTAATCAATAAAAGTACGCCGCTCCAAAATTTGACCACCAGCAATGACGTTATCAACTTATTTTTACCTCCTTCATACGCCTACAAAAATATCAAATTAAATTGTGTTATGTATTATATACCCAATAATAATGATTCAAAATAATAATTAGTGAACAATTTATTCTATTTTTCTAAAGAACAAATATGTATTTTCTTAAAAAAAAAAAGAATATATATTTTTAACTAGACTAAACCATACATGCTGTAACAAACTACCTTCCATCTACACTAACATTTTATCTATTACAATTAGCTAATGAACAATATAGGAAAAAAAAGTGATAAGAAATTAAACTCACAAAATTTGCAGTTAGCATCATTATTCATTTGGAAACGGATTAACAAAAATAATGAAGTGAGGGTAGCGAAAGTGGGAATTGATAACAACGCAATTTGGTTACGCTCTAATCAAAACGTGATTAGATCTCGTTCTAACCAAACGACTCAATGAGATCTTTAATATCGTGTAATGCGAGATTAGATGGTGCTCTAATCTAAACGAATCTATAATAGAGATTTTGATAGATAATCCATTATAAAGAGGAGTTTTATTGAATAATTGAATATGAAGGTACAATAATGAGATCTATCTATTTATAATAGAAACCCACTTTTCTATGGTAAACCTAGTTCCCTAAGTTAATTTAAAAAATGGAAATTAGATCACAATTATAATAAAAATAAAAGACTAAGTCACATACCATAATTGACTCTAATTAAAATAAAAAGTTATGGAAAAATAAAAATTCTAGAATTCTAAATTTACATCTTATATCATTCTTC
Source organism: Citrus mangshanensis (assembly GCA_030449895.1). NCBI lineage: Eukaryota > Viridiplantae > Streptophyta > Magnoliopsida > Sapindales > Rutaceae > Citrus > Citrus mangshanensis. Next base: position 5,803,301 of record JASUUJ010000181.1, read on the forward strand.
CACTCTTGCAAAAGAAACTCGTTCTCGAGTTTGAATACGATATGGAGGATGAAACTTGTAGTGTAGGGCCAAATATCTTAAAATTCAGATTTATTGTCTTTCTTATCAATCTTTCTTGAAACTTTGAATAATCCACACTTTATCAACTTCCTTCTTGTACATTCTTTGCAGTGATGAAGACTTCCAAGAATGAGTGGTTATTAAATAACTCTTACCCTTCCCCAATTGACACTTTTGCACTCTCGATAAATTTCACATTTTCAATCAAATCTTCTTCAGAGTGCAATCTTCTTTTCTTCAATGTGAATAGGTAGAACCATTTCAATCATTCTATGTTCTTTAACTTGATTTTGTTGCACAACTTTGATGTCTTTATTGAAACTCAATCTCGCCAAATCAAGAGTAGGTTGTTCTTAGTAAAAAATCTTAGATCGATAAAAAATTTAGTCATTTTCAACACTTGTGCTCTCTTCCAGAGGAAGCATCATGCACATTCTTCCACAAATTGTCGATTGAAACTTTTAAGTCATAAAATTGTACCTTTACACAACATTAGGCACTGTCTTACGACATATGGTGAGGCATAAGCTTTTTTATTTGTATGTCTTTCACTTCAGGCTGCTGATTTGTGAGATTAGGTTGTTGACTTGTGATAAGACTAGGGATCTCAAATTGGTGTCGAAGATGAGTTTTTCTTAATTCCTTAAATGCTTAGCTTCTTTGTCTTCTAATTTGCAATAAAATTTACGATTTAATTTGCATCGTTAAAAGAATCGCATGCTACAAGGTGTATATAGTGTATGTAGGCATCTTGTCTTTAATATATAAACTGAGCCCTTCACAAATCTTATAAATGTATCCTCTTCAGATTGATAATAATATTTGCATCCATAAAATTGTTCAAACTCAACAGCAGAATGAGAAATTGATTCCATGCCTTGTCGTACTAAACAATAACCAAGAGTAATAAATATTGATATCAACATTCACTTCATACGAGTCCATTAAATAATTTTTAAAAACCTTCAACAAGTAATCTATGTCTTTTCACTCTGGTCCACCATTTTGAAGCACTCCCTATTAATAAAAAAATCAGTCATAAATTGCACTCGATCGTACCTCAGCAATCTAGTCATATATTTTTTATCAACCTTATCCAACTATGAAAGAAAATATTCAGGATTGCAATTTCCATCAAGCTTTTAAAGCATTATGCCTTTTGAATATTTCAATCACAAATTCAAAACCAGTGGCAAAATTATAAATAAGGTTGAACTTTCAAGTTTGGTGTGGCCAGTGGCTGGTTGCTGGGATTGGGACTAAAGACGGTTAGATCTAGGGATTTGGTGGTAAGGAACACAATGATGGCCGCGGATTGGCCAGATTTACAGTGGGTTGGCCGAAAAACTGAGTTGAAGTGGCGGCTGTGGTGCTGAGGTCATAAAGGAGATTACGGTGGTTAATCGGACTCAATGCTGGTTAGGATTTGATGAGCTACTAGAGTGGAGTTTACTAATGGGTACAGTTGACGGTGGCGCAATGGAATCGATGGTGACGCTAGTGGTGGAGTCGCGAACTTTGGGTGGCTATTGTGGTTGTTTGTGATGGTGATCGTCAGCGGGGTTTGGCCGAGTTATAATTGGTGGTTGATGGGAAGTCTGATGGTGGTGTTAGTCAGTAGCGAAGGTGGCTGAACGATAGTGGTTGAGTGGTGCAATGTGGCGGGTTTTAGGTGTTTTATGGCAGTTGTAAGTGGCGGCTGAGGATGGTGACGGCTGGGGTCTGGCCAACAGTGGTTGGTGAGGTTGGTGGTTGTGTTGGCCGACGGTGAATGGCCGGTGGAGAGGTGGCGGCGAGGTTGCGTGGCGACGGCTTGGGTTTTCTTTTTTGGGGTTTTTTTTTTTTTTTTTTGTTTTTTTTTTTTAATGATAGATTTGGTATGGATGGATATGGGTATCTAGGAAAGGTATGCAAATCATATAGAATTGCTTTGATACCAGCTAATAGAGTAAGAGTAGCAAAAGTAGAAATTAATAAGTACGAAAACTAGATATTGTTCTAGTAGTAGGCCAAGCCAACGCAATTAAGTTATACTCTAATCGAAGTGGGATTAGATCTCGTACTAACCAAATGGTAGTGAGGAGTTTTAATATCGTGTAATGTCGGAGTAGATTACTATTCCAAGCGATTTTACAAGAGATATTTTGATAAATAATCCATGGGAATTATAAAGAAAAGTCTTATTGAATAATTGAATATGAAGTTACAATAATAAAACCTCTCTATTTATAATTGAGGAAACTCACTTCCCTAAGCTAAACCTAGTTTCCTAAGTTAATTTTAAAAAGAAAACTAAATCACAATTATAATAAAAATAAAAGATTACATCACTTACCATAATTGACTTTAATTAAAATAGAAAGTCCTGAAATAATAAAAATTCTAGAATCCTAAATTAACGTCCTACATCAAAAAACTAATAAGACAAGATTTAAAATTCAATAATGAAACAAAAAAAGGAATAAATAATTATTTCCTGGGATATTCCACTCAATTTTCTTTCTTTTTGGATTCAAAGGACAAATTCGTTTGTCATGTCCTGACTTATCACATAAAGCACAAAACCTTTTCTTTTTACTTTAGGATAACTTAATGCCACTTTTCAATTTGCCCTATCTCTTTCCAACTTTGGTTTGTGAGACATTAGGATCCAAAAGCAACATACCAGAGGATTGTGTATTAATAGTTGGATCATCTCTTTTTGGGGAGTCAATAGTTGTTTGTTTAGAGACCTCTTGACAACTTTTTAGATAATTTATTAATGGTATCCATTTAAATTGTATATGCTTCATTGGATTATGCAACTTCTTCGAGACCTTTGACAACTTTTTAGATAATTCATTGATGGCATCCATTAAAAAATATAGGCTTCATTGGATGATGCAGCAATACAAGCTAATTTTGTGGCCTATTAACACATACGAGTAAGCCTCGAATGTCTCACAATTCTTGATCTCCGTCATCTTGTCTGAATATTTTGAATCCATGATTCTAAATTTGTTAAGCCTCTTGTTTCCATCTTGAAAGAATGAAATGATGCGGTATCTAACAAGACAAAACCTTTCATAATATGTCTACAAGGTATTCAATAAACTCAAAATTTGACATTTGCACATACCCTTGTCATTTTGTAGACTTAACCTCACCATGCTTTTCATATTAATGAACATTGTTTGACTAAGTATACTTGATATTCCCATCATATCCTTTTCTTCAACTTTGTGTCAATTAACTTGACCCTACTCATTCTTAAACTTGTTGAAACCATTTCTCTATAATTTGGTTGCATGTTTTAAAAGTAATTATCGGCACTAACAATGAGATACTTGTGTTTAAATTTAAAATCTTCATCACTTTCTTTTTCCATGATCTTCTTGATACTTGCTCGTATTTTCAACAAACTCTTTAAGATTTGTTGTTAAAGTTCTAAAGGTCGTCAAAAAATGAATTAATGTTTTCCACTTACTCTTAATAGTATTCATTCCAACAAAAGTATACCACGATTATAAGTAGGCATTTAAGAAGCTCGTATCTCATGTAGAGATGATTCAGCCACTCGTTATCTTTAATCCATTTTCAACCATAAATGTCTCTACCTTTTTCCAAAATCCTCAATCTTGTATGTCGACATATTACATGTTCTCATTGCGGCCTTGAATTTTGACTTAAAAAACTTTTTTAATGTGCCAAAGACATAAATGGTGTGAGTATTTGGAAAAACCTTTGCAATTGCTCGTTTATTGCCAAGTCCTTTATCATTAATGATAAAAATAGGGTGACACCCACCCATGTTTGAAGCAATGTTTCAAACAACCACAAAAATGTTACTTTTGTCTCATCTTATAAAAGAGCACATCTAAATTGTATTGGTGTAGATGATGATTCACTCATGTAAATGGTGCAAAGGCAAATCATATTTAAGTACTATAAGTGGTGTCAAATATGACTCCATCCCCAAAATATGATAGGCCATATGTGATGGAAATGTGTCACCCAAAAGAAATTAACTATGGTCCCTTTCATCACATTGGATTGCATAAAAAGAGCGTTCGATTTTCAGCGATTTTTCCTAAAGTATGTAGGCCAGTGGGTAGGCATCTCCTCCATCCAATTGTGTATGAACATCTCTTAAGTGATTATAACAATCTCTGCTATCAAAACCAAAATGTGCACCACTAATAACTAAACAAACTTTTTCCAATTTGCAAATTTTCTTTTGAAACATCTCTGCAGCCATTTTTAGCTACAGTATACATATGTATTTGACTTCATTTTCATTCTTCTTGCTGAGGTAACTACTTTATGATTGTGAGTATCCTTAAATACAAACTCTATATTTATTAGACAACTTATCATGTACAATCTACATATTCTAGCTTCGCAACAACATTTAACGAGTTGAACATCTACGCATTTACTTTTGCTTACACTCTATGTCTGGTAGTTTCCTCGGTATCCTCGTGTTTCTTGTGTGTTGAAAAATATTTTCTTTCATGTGCACACGCAAAATTGCATAGTATTTACATCATTTGAACCTCTTCTTGTCTTAGATGAAGTTTAAGTTCGAATCGAAATCCTTCTTGTTGGCATTTATTACATGCAATAGCTTCGAGAAACCTACAGTTGTTTAAAAAAAGATCCCTATAGATGGTGTTTTTATCTGCTCAAGCACCAATTTTAACCACCTAAATCAGATTTAATATATTAAATCATGATCAAGTTACTAATATAAAAGGAACTAAAAACTAAAAATAGAAAGATAAATAAATTGCATTGACTTTGAATCTTTTTTCCAATCTTGCAACTGTACCAATTGATAAGTAAATAACTAAAAGTAACAAAAAGACCAAACAAAAGAACATCACTGCTTATTGGAAATATTGTGTGAGAACTGCTTGATATTTCTTCTAATTGTTTTGACATTATACCATATTTAGGGATGAAGTGTTCAATTTGTTCCTATGTATATGAATTTTTTTTTAGTATTGTGATTTATAGGAAAAAGACGAATATAAAATAGAAAGAGGGAATATTTTATATAAAAGAAAAAGAGCAAATATATTAAGTGCACAGAGAGAGAAGAATGGACAATAATTTAAGGGGACCTTTGCATTAACATTTATTGATTTTTTAATTAAAAAATTCATGTCATCGTTAATTTAAACCACTTTGCGATTATCTCTAATATAATGATAATAAAATTGTGTCTAAACTTTTATATAAAATTAAGTGTCTCTCGAACCTACCCTATAAAATATATATAATTAGCTTTGATGCAAGAATCCCTGCTGCTGTATTAAAATGCGAGGCGAGTCTACAACATGACATTATGTGTCTTTTCAAAAGCTTATAACATTGTAAATTCATCAGCTTTATGTGTTTGTGTGCGTGTGTGTGTGTGTGTGGCTATGTGTGCGGATGCTTTCATTTTATTTTTTTCATATGGATCTTTGTTAGAAGCAATGTAGTTTAATAAAGCCAATACAAAGAACATTATTAATTGCACAATTTATAAAGATGCCTACATTAAAAAAATGAGGGTACACACTGCCCTGAGAATGATTGTGTGTGTGTGTGTGTGTGTGTGTGTGTGTAATTTGAGAATCCCTCACTTTAATAGTAAAGAACTAACTAAAACAGAAACAAATGGATGCTTCAATATTATGTATTTTATGATATAATATATTAAATTTTTTTGTATTTTAGTTTGTCTCTTATTTTATTAAAGTAAAGATTCCTTATTTTAAATTAATGTGTTATAAGTTAGATTCTAATGAGAACCCTAATGGATTCAAATCCAATGTCTTAGAAAATCTTTTGCACATGGTGGGTCCCCATTATGTACAAATTTTAAAATGAAAAGCAATAGGCCATTGGATGCCCATTGGATTAGTTAGTTGAATAAAAAATATGGATTCATTGTATAAACCATGAGTAATTACCCACTCAAACACTGAACTTTTTCAAAAATACACAAATATGTTTTCTTTGGTGGCGTTATCACCTAGTTAACATTTTTTTCAACTTTGGTCCACTTGTTATAACTGTTAGAACTTTGTTGATTGACATCCTAAGAGTAAAATTATCATTTCATAGTGATATTGTTTGAAAGCGAAGTGAGCGGATGACAAAATAATATAACTTTAAGTGGAGTTCAACCAAAACAAAATTAAGAATTGTGTATTTTCAAAAATACGAAAAAAATGTGTCGGTATGATAATTGATCTTTTTTTACATTTGGGGGTAAAAAGTCATTTATACAATATTTTATTAGTTCTCTTACTTGAGTTTGAAGGCAGTGAGACGGGTGCAAAATAATATAATTTGAGTAGAGTTAAAAAAAAAATTAAGAATTGTATATTTTTTAAAAGTGCGAAAAAAATAAGTGGTTAGTTGATAATTGCCTAAACCATATGATGCATTAGTTAACTAAAAAATTATAAAACAATATTATATCATATGGTATTTTTAAAGATGCTGAGGCATCGCACTAAAGAATGGTATGTGCTTTACACAGACTCGTGTTCGGACAAGCTTAAATCACGATTTCATATGAATTTGTTATTACACCATATGGCATTATAGTGTTTTACATTCAATTAACGATTATGCCATTTGGTGTAATACTTAGTCTTACGCTGAATTATTATTTAGACATCTACACCTAAAAGTTTCTAATGTATGTTTGTGTGTGATTATAGCTCTTAATTGTAATGCCCGTTTTTTCTTTTAATTTTTCTTTTGGATTACGCTATTCGCCATATGACGTGTCAATTAATTGAAAGAAAATAAAAATACTAATATATGGTGTACATAGCAAATTCACATTTTAAAAATATGAGCATCAGTTTGCCACCAGAGAAATATTGTGCTATACATAAATGCTAGCTTAATTTTTCATATTAAGTCTCTATGTGAGACCTCCGAATTCTGATTATAGTCAATGTATTCACATACATATTGTTTCTGAATTCAAGTTTTATACACCAAAGCAGCAGATTACAACCAAGAAAATTAAATAATTAATCACACAAAATCAAAGGTAAAGAAGCTAGCTAGTTTGTGCTCGTGGTTTCATTCTTTGTATATGGCAAGGGGTTGAGAGGGCCCTGAAAAATTTCTTTTAGGGCTCATAAATTTAATATTATTTCTTGTATATTCTAGTAAAATGAATACTTTTCATATTGGCAGCCTTAGAAGCTTAGCACCAGGTTAAATTAAGTTCTAACTTCACCTATGGGTTTTTAATTAAAGATGCCTTAAAAATGAAAATATTTAGCTAAATATACCCCATGCTTGAAAATTATCTAGATATACATTTTTATGTGGTACATTATCTAAAATATCCCAAGAAAAATATAAAACATACCACAACTCACTCAACACTCTTTACTTGCTGTCTCACTCTTTTTAACTTCATTTCAAATCACTCATGAATATGAGCCAATGACCTGTGCTGAGATTTTAGTTTCATTGAGTTCATTGTTCATCTATGAATAAGGTATTTGAAACTTTATTTTTATTTTTTGTTATTTATTTATTTTGTTGACATTATATTATTTTTAAGGTTTTGTTTGGTTTGTGATAAATAATAAAGCAACTCACATTTTCATTACATTTTGCATCATATGACTATTATTTGATGGATTTTATAACTACATTCGTTAAAACTGAAGTTGTTGCCAAAATTTTTATTTATGCACCAACATACACGTATGTGGATTTACCGCGATTGTAGTCGTGAAAATGTGCAAAAGTTTCAATTATTATGACACTCTGCCATTCTATTGGTGCAAAAATATATTTTTTTCACTATATACATCATTTACTATTATTGGACTATAGTCGTGTGTTTTAATAAGTTACACGACTACTATCGTGTATGTATGAATTTACATGCGTAATTGTGGTGTCTTATATGTAAAATGTTCTAAAGCCGTTATGAGATCGAAATAATTTATCGTTAAAAAAAGAAATATTTTTTGAAGAAAATACTCCTACGACTATTCTACGAGTCATGTATTTTTGCAACATACGACTTTGTCATGTATGTATGAATTTACTACGGCAGGTAATTGTACAAGTTTGAAAGATATAGTAGTTATGACACCTAGCATTACATTAGTACAAATATTACAATATTTTTACTAAATATATCCTCATTGTTCTTGGACTATAGTTGTGTTTTAGCAAGTTACACAGCTATTGTTGTGTAAACTAGCAATTATGGCGTGTGATCGTGTAAATAGGCGATGGTTCCACACTCCGTTATATACCTTGTTTGATTTTGTTTTGTATTTGTTGTATAATCATTTATTTTGTATTATTACGGCAGAACGACTTGATACGTGTGTGTCATTATGTTTTATGGTGAATGGATTGAACAAAAAGCGGTCATTATAGATTTAATGGTATAGAGGCAAGAGGGATCATGGTGCCTTGTTCTACAACATATGCACAATTGATAGAAAAAGTATCTCGGGTTATTTACATTGATATTTGAATTTGACATTGAAGGATGAAGTTTAAGCTCAAAACGTTCAATCGATGCCACCCGTCCCAATTTGAATGATGATGTAGATTATTTTCTAGAAAACAATTAGTAGTCTTTGAGTTGAAGATTCCTCTTTGCATTACTCCGAAAGAAAATAGATTTTGGTGACCACTGTCCTAGGCTATTATTTGCCCCAACCCAAGGCGGGCCGGATAGTTGTCCACAAGAACTATTGAGCTATATGTTAGAGGTGGTGGTTTAAGCCCAAAAACAATTTTATTTGAAGATTAGTCAATATTTAAATTTGTTCTTAAATACAGCCCAATGATAAAAGGGACGAATGAGGAAAATGTGAATGTTATTATTCATGATGATATTGATGGGATAACGATTAGTGATTACGCATTGGGGAATGTAGCACATTAATATGAGTTTCCACTTGCCAATAATAAATATATGCCTAAGTAATTTGTTTACATGTATGGGTTCATTCGACACTCGCTTCATATTCTAATAATAGTATTAACTTGCCATCTATGGAAGTTGTTGGTGATAGTAATGGGTTAATGGGGAAAAAATTGTTTAGTTCGAAAGAGGAAAAAGTGCTTTCTATAGAAAGCTCTGAAGGAAAATTTTGAGTTTAAAACCTTGACAGTTGGGAAGAATATACTTGTTGTTTGGTGTATTGACGATACTACTTGTAAGTGGTGACTTCGTGCTTTGAAGTTTAGAGTTTGAATATGTTTAAAATCAAAAAGTATTATAGTGTCCAAAAAGTTATGCACTTGATCTCGTAAGAGAGATCATTAAATACTCTGTCATAGTGGTTTGAGCAAAGATTTTTCCCACAAATTTGATGGTGCTTTGTATACTCATACGTGGGCACAAGCGTGATATTAGAACATTTCGCCATAAACAATTTAGGTATGAAATAAGTTACCACAAGGCATGGAAAAAGAGGAATATGCATTGGAGAAAGTTAGAGGCATGCTGAGGATTCGTTCAATTAGTTACTCCCTTGTCCACATCAAAAATGTTAAAGAAGAAAAATATGGGCACCGCATGTTTCTTAAATTGACAATGCAAATAACATTAAATTTTTTTATGGCAATCGGTGGGGTTGTATATATGGATTTATTTCATCAATAAGGCTAGTCATTGCAATTGATGGCACGTTCTTGAAAGGGAAAATTTAAGGAACTTTGTTCATTGCGAAACTGACACTTGATGTGCAGAGTCCAACTTTATCTGTTGCATTTGGTGTTGATGGCCCGGTGAAGAATGATGCATCATGTAGGGATGGTTTTTAATGAAATTAGTGAAACAATAGGTGAAGTTTCTAATTTGGTTTCATTTCATATAAACACCAGTATAAAGAAAATGTTAACATCGCATTCGAGATCTTTGCATATGGTATTATCATATAAACGCATGAAACTTACGGTAAGTTTAAAGAAATTAAGGTAGGTGCAATTGTTGAAGTAATTTTATGAACATCGACCGCCAATATTGCAATTACTTTATGAATAAGATACAAGGTCGAGTAAGAAGGTTATGAAATATCTTTTGAGATCTGGTTATGAAAAGTGGGAGCAATACGTAAC
>JASUUJ010000182.1:0-190544 GCA_030449895.1 Citrus mangshanensis
AGTTACGTATTGCTGGTATGATCGAATTTGGCCAGCCCCTCCCCCAAGGCTAAAGCCCACCCATTTTTCGGGCATTTCAGAGCGTGACGAATCTCTGAGACGGGACCTTCGGGCGCTTATTTTTGTGCATCAATGGCCGCGCTCTGTCCTATTTTTCGGGTACACGCGAGGCGCCGTGAAGTCTCGGCCTCTATCTCGAGTCCGCGGGATTTGTTGGTTTGCCCTCTCCCCAAGGCTATAGCCTACCCGCTTTTTGGGGATTTTATGGCGGACTTAACTTTGGGGACGGGACCTCGGGCATTTATTTATTGGCGCGGCTGTGCCCGTCCTATTTTTGGCAATACTTGAGGGCGCTCGTAGTCTCGCCCCACCCCCGAGTCCGCGAACGAACTTGGGGACGGCACCTTTGGGGGCTTATTTTTGGGCGCGCTGTGCACACGCCTATTTTTGGCACACGGAGGGCGCTGATAAAGTCTCGCCATTTCGAGTCCGGCGGGATGGTGTTGGCCAGGCCCTCCTCAAGGCTATAGCCCACCCAGATTTTCATGGGAGGACGAATTTGGGGACGCAGACCTTCGGGCGACGGCGCTGCTGTGCTCAAGGCCTATTTTTGGTAAACGGAGGGGCGCCAGAAGTTCCCGCCTCATTCCGGAACCGCGATTTAACTTGGCTCTGCCCTCCTCCCATAGCCCACCGCTTGGGCATTTCATGGGCGGACGAATTTGGGGACTGGACCTTCGTGGCTTTTATTTTAGCGCAACGTGTCTGGGCGGCGTATTTTTTTGGCACACGGAGGGCGCTCAGAAGTCTCGCCTCCCCATCTCCAGCACGGCGACGAACTTGGAGACGGACCTTCTAAGATATTGGGCGCGGCCACCCGCAGCCTGTTTTTTGCACACCCAGGGCGCTGCAAAGTCTCGCCTATCTCAGTCCAAGGGACGACTTGCTGTAAATTTCTCCCCAAGGCTAAAGCCCACCCCGCTTTTTTGGGGCATTTTTGCAGCGACGAACTTGGGACGGGACCTTCAAGTAGTTTTTAGTACTGGCTGTGCCTGCATTCTATTTTTATTACCAGGCGCCTGTAGTCTCGCCCCATTCCGAGTCCGGCGGACGAACTTGGCCTGCCCTCCCAAGGCCATAGCCACCCGCTTTTGGGCATTTCAAGGCGGATGAACTTTTGGGGCCGGGACCTTCGGCACGACTGGGCGCGCTTTGCCCGCGCCCCATTTTGCACAGGGAGGGCATCAAGAAACCTCGGCCGCTCCATCTCCGAGTCCGGCGGACGAACTTGGGCCAGCCCTCCCCCAAGGCTATAGCCCACCCGCTTTTTTCGCATTTCTCATGCGGGACGAACTTGGGAATGGACCTTCGGCGCTTTATTTGGGTGCGGGGCTGTAGCTCGCGCTCATTTTTGCCACATTTGAGGCACAGAAAGCCTCGCCCCATTCCGAGTCCGTGAGGGAACTTGGGGACGGGACCTCGGGCGCATATTTTTGGGGCTTCTCGCTGTGCTCAAGGCCTATTTTTGGCAACACGGAGGGTGCCTGCAAAGTCTCGCCCCATTCCGAGTCCGGCGGGATTTTAATCTCACAGCCTCGCTCAAGTGCTAAAGCCCACCCTTGGGCATTTTCATGGTGGACGACCATGACGGGACCTTCGGGCGCTTTATTTTTGGGCGCGGCTGTGCCCACGGCCTATTTTTGGTACATGGAGGGCACTGCAAAGTCTCGCCTATTCCGAGTCCGCGGGATTTGTCTTGCCAGCCCCTCCCCAAGTGCTATAGCCTACCCATTTTTCGCTGGCTTTTTGGCATGATTTAACTTGGGACGGGACCTTTCGGGCGCATATTTTGGGTGCTGGGCTGTGCCTGCAGCCTATTTTTGGCACACGGAGGGCACTCGCGAAAGTCTCGCCCATTCCGAGTCCGCGGACGAACTTGGCCAGCCCCTGCCCCTAAAGCCCACCCCTTTTTTCGGGCAATTTCAAGGGCAGACGCAATCCTGTTGATGCGGACCTTCGGGCGCTTATTTGGGCTCAAGCAGTTCTCGCGGGCTTCATTTTTTGGGTACATGGAGGGCACTCTCGTAAAGTCTCACCCTATTCCAGTCCGCGGATTTAACTTGCCTGCTCCCCTCCTGCCATAGCCCACCTGCTGGGGCATTTTTCGCGGCGGACGAATTTGGGGACGGACCTTCGGCGTTATTTTTGGCCACGGCTGTGCCCGCGGTCTATTTTTGGTACACGGAGGGCGCCTGCAAGGAGTCGCCCATTCCAGTCCAAGTGATTTGTCTGGCCAGCCCTCCCCTAAGGCTATAGCCCACCCAGTTTTTTCTGGGCATTTTTCTACAGGAGACAAACTTGGGGACTGGACCTCTGTGTACTCTGGCTTTTGGTGTGGCTGTGCCCATGGCCTATTTTTGGCACACGGAGGGTGCCGCAAAAGTCTCACCTCATTCCGAGCCCAGCGATGAACTTGGCCAGCCCTCCCCACGCCATAGCCCACCCGCTTTTTTCGACATTTTTTGCGCGGACGAATCTTGGGGACGGGACCTTCGGGGCTTACTTGGGCGCGGCTGTGCCTGGGTGGCCTATTTGGCAATAACGGAGGGCTCGCAGTCTCACCCCATTCCGAGTCCGGCGATTGTTCTGGCCAGCCCTTCCCTGCTATATCCCACCCGCTTTTTTGGGCATTTTTTACATGGACGAACCTTATGGACAGGACCTTCTGGCGCTTCTATTAAGCGCGTTGTGCCCGCGTCTATTTTTGGTACACGGAGTTTCTACAAAGTCTTTACCCATTCCGAGTCCGGGCGGACGAACATGGCCAGCCTTCCTCCCCTAAGCAAGGCTATAGCCTACCCGCTTTTGGGTATTTTTACAAGGGATTTAACTTAGATTGGACCCTGGGCGCTTTATTTTTGGGCGCTGACAGCCTATGGTGTATTTTGCACACAGTGGGCGCCGCAAAGTCTCGCCCCATTCCGAGTCCGGGACGGACGAACTTGGCCAGCCCCTCCCTGCTATGGTATCCCACCCATTTTTGGGCATTTGCGGCGGACGAACTTGGGCACGTGGGACCTTTCGGGCGCTATTTTCGTCGCTGTGCCCGCGGTCTATTTTTTGGCACACGGAGGGCTCGAAAGTCTCTTCGCCCCATTCCGAGTCCGGCGGACGGATTACGCCAGCCTCTCAAGGCTATAGCCTACCCGTTGGGCATTTTTTGCAAGGACGAACTTGGGGACGGGACCTCTGGCGTGCTTTATTTTTGGGCGCGGCTGTGCCTATGGTGTATTTTTTGGTACACAGTGGGCGCCGTGAGTCTCGCCCCATTCCAGTCCGATTGGACGAACTTTTACAGCCCTCCCCTGCTGCTATATCCCACCCATTTGGGCATTTTTTCACATGTGAATAACTTGGGCACGGGACCTTGGGCGCCTTATTTTAAGGCTGTGCCTGCGTCTATTTGGCACACGAGGCCTCAAAGTCTCGCCTCATTCCGAAACTGGGCGGACGGACATGGCCAGCTCCCTCCCCAAGGCTATAGCCTACCTGCTAGTATTTTGCGCGCACGAACTTGGGGACGGGACCTTCAAGGCGGCTTTGGGCACGGCTGTGCCCGTGGTGTATTTTGGCTCACAGTGGCGCTTGTGCCCGCCCATTCCAGTCCATTTGACAACTTTGCCAGCCCTCCCCAAGGCTATATCCCACCCATTTGGGGCATTTCATGGCGATTTAATCTTGGGCACTGGACCTGCCCTTATTTTTGGGCGCGCTGTGCCTGCCAGCCTCATTTCTTTTGGCACACGGAGGGCTCTCTTTGTGTCTCGCCTCATTCCAGTCTCATGGACGATATGGCCAGCCTCTGCCAGCTCACCTGCTGGGCATTACAAGTGGATCAATCTGGGGACTGGGACCTGGCGCTATTTTTGGGGCGCGGGTTGTGCCTGATGGTGTATTTGGCTCACAGTGGGCGCCGTAAAAGCTCCGCCTATTCCGAGTCCGACGGGACGGTCCTGGCCAGCCCCTCCCCAAGCAAGGCTATCCCACCCATTTGGGCATTGCGGCGGACGAACTTGGGCACGGGACCTCGGGCGCTATTTTTGGGAAGCGCTGTGCCTGGGCGGGGCCTATTTTTTGGTACACGAGAGCACTCACAAAGTCGCGCCCATTCCGAAGTCCGCGGATTTAACATGGCCAGCCCCTCCACCTGCTGCTATAGCCCACCCGCTTTTTTGCATTTTCACAGGGACGAACTTGGGATAACCTCTGGGGGCTGTTTGTGGTGCTGTGCCCGCATTCTTATTTTTGGTACACTGAGGGTGCCTGGCAAAGTCTCGCCTCATCTCCAGTCCGAAGGGACGCACAGCCTCCCAAGGCTATAGCCCACCCGGCTGGGCATTTTTGCGGTGACTTTAACTTCGGGCGGGACCTTTGGGGCTTATTTTTGGGCGTTACGTATTAAGGTGTACACGCCTATTTGGCACATTAATGGAGGGCGTCAGAAAGTTCGCCCATTCCGAGTCCGATTGACGAAGTTGGCCAGCCCTCCCCCAAGGCTATAGCCCACCTGCTTTTGGCCATTTTGCGGTGGATTTAACTTGTAGGGATGACTCTCTGAGGCTTATTTTGGGCTGGGGCTGTTCCCACGGTGTATTTTTGGCACACGGAGGTGCCTGAAGCTCGCCCCCATTCCGAGTCCGGCGGACGGGCCACAGCCCTCCCCAAGGCTATAGCCCACCCGATTTGGGCATTTTTGCGGCGACGACCTGGACGGGACCTTCGGGGTTTATTTGCGCGCTGTGCCCGCGCCCATTTTTTGCCACATGGAGGGCGCCGCAAAGGCTCGACTCCATTCTGAGTCCGGTGGACGGTTGGCCAGCCCTCGCCCACCCGTTGGTGGCTTTTTTACGCGGACGAACTTGGGGACGGGACTCCTTCAGGGTTTATTTTTGCCGCTGCTGTGCTCAAGGCCTATTTTTGGCACACGGAGGGTGCTTCATGTGTCTCGCCCCATTCCAGTCCGGCGATTTTGTTGCTGCAGCTCCTCCCCAAGGTTATAGCTCACCCATTTGGACATTTTTGCGGTGACGAATTTGGGGGACGGTGCACCTTTGGGGGCTTATTTTTGGGCGCGGCTGTGCACACGGCTCATTTTTGGTACACGGAGGCGCTCATGAGTCTCGCCCATTTCGAGTCCGGCGGACGAGTGCTGGCCAGGCCTCTCCCTCAAGGCTATAGCCCACCCGCTTTTGGGCAGTTTTGCGGAGGACGAACTTGGGGACGTGACCTTCGCTTATTTTGGGCGCGGCTGTGCCCAAGGCCTATTTTTGGTAATGGAGGGCGCCCGCAAAGGCTCCGCCTGATTCCGAGTCCGGCGGACGATTTGCTGGCCAGCCCCTCGCCCACCTGCTTGTGGCTTATAAGGGACTAACTTGGGGACGGGACCTTCGGGGCTTATTTTTGGCGTGGCTGAGCCTGGCCCTATATTTGGTACGGAGGGCGCGCCACAAAGTCTCACCTCATTCCGAGTCCGCGGACAAAGTTGGCCGCCCTCCCCAAGGCTATAGCCCACCCGCTTTTTTGGGCATTTTTGCGCGGACGAACTTAGGGACGGGACCTTCGGGGCTTAAGACATTTTTAGGCGCTGTGTCCGCGGCCTATTTTTGGCACACGGAGGGTGCTTGCAAAGTCTCGCCCCATTCCGAGTCCGCGATCAAGGGCGGGCCAGCCCTCCCCCAAGGCCAGGCACACCCGCTTTTGGGCATTTTTGCGGCGGACGAACTTGGGGACGGGACCTTCGCGGCGCTTTATTTTTCGTGATGTGCCTCAGCCTATTTTTGGCACACGGAGGGCTCTCCCGTAAAGTCTCACCCCATTCCGAGTCCGGGCGGACGAACATGGCCAGCCCGTCTCCCCAAGGCTATAGCCCACCCGTTGGGCATTTTTGCGGCGCATTTAACCTGGGGACGTGGACTCTGGCGCTTATTTTGGGCGCGGCTGTGCTCCACGGTATTTTTACTACACGGAGGGCGCCGCAGTCTCGCCCCATTCCGAGTCCGGCGGACGACTTGTCTTGGCCAGCCCTCCCTGCCTATAGCCCACCCGCTTTTGGGCATTTTTGTTGCGGAAGAACTTGGGACGGACCTCGGCGCTTAGTACGCTGTGTCCACGGCCTCATTTGTGCAGTACACGGTGCTCGCAGAAAGTCTCGCCCCATTCCGAGTCCGACGGACGAACTTGGCCAGCCCTCCCCCCCAAGGCTATATCCCGTCACCCATTTTTCGGGCATTTTGCAAGGGCGCGATGAACTTGGGGACGGGACTTCGGGGCTTATTTTGGTGCGCCTGTGCCCACGGCCCAGTTTTGGCACACGGAGGGCACTCGCAAGATCTCGCCTCTCATTCCGAGTCCGACGACGATTTGCCACTCCCTCCCCAAGGCTATAGTATCCCACCCATTTTTCGCATTTTCGCGATGAATCTTGGGACGGACTCGGGCGCTTTTATATTTGGGTGCAAGCTGTTCTGCTGCCTATTTTTGGCACACGGAGGGCTCTCGTAGTCTCACCCCATTCCGAACCGCGACAAAGTTGGCCGGCCCTCCCCCAAGGCTAGCCCACCCACCCGCTGTTTTTCGGGCATTTTCGCGGGGCGATCGAACTTAGGGACGGACCTTCGGGGCTTATTTTTTTCAAAAGCGGCTGTGTCCGCGCCTATTTTTGGCCACACGTAGGGCGCCGCAAAGTCTCGCCCCATTCGAGTCCGCGGACGAAGGCCAGCCCTCCCCAAGGCTATAGCACACCCGCTTGGGCATTTTGGCGCGGATTTAACTTGGGGACGGACCTTCGGGCGCTTTTCATTTTTCGTATGTGTACCCCAGCCTATTTTTGGCACACACTTGAGGGCTCTCCGCAGTCTCACCCATTCCGAAATCCGCTGATCTGTCAAGTGGCCAGCCTGGCCCCCAATGCTATAGCCTCCACCGCTGGGGCATTTTTGCTGTGATAACTTGGGGATGGACCTTCTGGCGCTATTTTTGGGCGCCGGCTGTGCCCACGGTGTATTTTTGGCACACGGAGGGCGTCTAAAGTCTCGCCCCATTCCGAGTCCGCTGATCGAACTTGGCCAGCCCCCTCCTGCTGCTATAGCCCACCCGCTTTTGGGCATTTTTGCTGCGGAAGAACTTGGGGGATGGGACCTTCGGCGTTTTTTTGGGTGCGGCTGTGTCCACGGCCTATTTTTGGCACACGGGTGTGCGCTCGCAGTCTCGCCCCATTCCGAGTCCGACGATTTGTCTACGCACCCACAGGCCTCCCCTGGCCTCCCCAAGGCTATCCCACCCATTTTTGGGCATTTTTGCTGGCGTGGATGAACTTGGGGACGTGACCTTCGGGGCTTATTTTTGGGTGCGCCTGTGCCCATGGCCTAGTTTTGGCACACAGAGGGAACTCGCAAGATCTCGCCCCATTCCGAGTCCGACGGACGAACTTGGCCAGCCCCTCCCCCCAAGGCTATATCCCACCCATTTTTTGGGCATTTTTGCGGCGGACGAACTTGGGACGGGACCATCGGGCGCTTATTTTTGGGCGCGGCTGTGCCCACGGCCTATTTTTGACACGGAGGGCTCTCGCAAAGTCTCACCCCATTCCGAGTCCGGCGGACAAAGGTGGCCGCCCTCCCAAGGCTATAGCCCACCTGCTTGGGCATTTTTGCGGCGGACGAACTTAGGGACGGGACCATCGGGGCTTATTTGACGCCGCTGTGTCCACGGCCTATTTTTGGCACACGGAGGGCGCCGCAGTCTCTTCGCCCCATTCCGAGTCCGGCGGATGAAGCGGGGGCCAGCCTCCTCCTGCCAAGGCTATAGCACACCCGCTTTTGGGGCATTTTTGCGGGGCGGATTTAACTTGGGGACGGGACCTTCGGGCGCTTATTTTTCGGTGTGATGTGCCCTCAGCCTATTTTTGGCACATGGAGGGCTCTTCGCAAAGTCTCACCCTCATTCCGAGTCCGCGGACGAACATGGCCAGCCTGGCCCCCTAGCAGGTATAGCCCACCTTTTGGGCATTTTGCGGCGTATCAATTGGGGACGGACCTTCGGGGGCGCTTTTATTTTTAAGGGCTAAACACGGTGTATTTTTGGTACACGGAGGGCTGCAAAGTCTCGCCTCTATTCCGAGTCCGCGGACGATCCTGGCTATTCCAGCCCCTCCCCAAGGCTATAGCCCACCCGCTTTTGGGCATTTTTACAAGTGGAAGAACTTGGGGATGGGGACCGGCGTTTGGGTTTTTTTTTTTTTGCGGCTGTGTCCACGGCCTATTTTGGCACACGGTGGTGCTCGCAGAAAGTGCCCCGCCTCGATTCCGAGTCCGGAATGGATTTGATCTTGGCAGCCTCTCCCCCAAGGCTATATCCCACCCATTTTTGGGCATTTCATGGAGGATGAACTTGGGGACGGACCCAACTGGGGCTTATTTTTGGGTGCGCCTGTGCCCACGGCCTAGTTTTGGCACACGGAGGGCACTGCAAGATCTCGCCCATTCCGAGTCCGATCGGATTCCCTTGGCTACAGCCCTCCCCAAGGCTATATCCCTCCCATTTTTGGGCATTTTGCGGCGATGAACTTGGGGACGGGACCTTCGGGCGCCTATATTTGGTGCTGCTGTGCCCGTGCCTATTTTTGCACACGGAGGGCTCTCGCAGTCCTCGCCTATCCTGAGTCCGGCGGACGGTTGGCCAGCCCCCTCCCCAAGGGTATAGCCCACCCAAGCTTTATGGGCATTGCCATGGACGCACTTGGGGACGGACTCGGGGCTTTTTTTGCGCGGCTGTGCCCGATGCCTACTTTGGCACACGGAGGGCGCCACAAAGTCTCGCCTCATTCTGAGTCCAGCGACGAGGGCCAGCCCTCCCCAAGGCTATAGCCCACGTTTTGGGCAATTTTGCGGCGGACGAACTTGGGGACGGGACCTTCTAGGGGCTTATTTTTAAGCCCGGGCCGCCTTCAGACTTTAGTTTTTGGCACACGGAGGGCGCCGCAAAGTCTCACCCATTCCAGTCCGCGGACGGTTGGCCAGCCCTCCTGCTATAGCCCACCCGTTTTGGGCTTTTTTTTATGGGCGGACGAATTTGGGGACGGGACTTTCGGGCTTATTTTTAAAAGGGTGCTGCGCTGTGCCCAAGGTTTTTGGCACACGGAGGGCGCGTGCAAATTCTCGCCCCATTCCGAGTCCGCGGATTTAAGTCGGCCAGCCCTCCTCCCCAAGGCTATAGCCCACCCGCTTTATTGGGCATTTTTTGGCGGCGGACGAACATGGGGACGTGGACATCCGGCTTATTTTTGGGCGTGGCCGTCAGCCCGCATCCTATTTTTGGCACACGGAGGGCGCTGCAGTCTCGCCATTCCTAGTCCGGACGGACGGCCAGCGCCAGCTCCTCCCTGCTGCTATAGCCTACCCATTTTTGGGTATTTTAGCGGCAAACGAACTTGGGACGGACCTTCGGGCGCTTATTTTTGACAACGGAGGGCGCCGCAGTCTCGCCCATTCCGAGTTCGGGACGTGGATTTCCATCTTGGCCAGCTCCTCCCCCAAGGCTATAGCCCACCCATTTTGGGTATTTTTATGCAAACGAACTTGGGACGGGACCTTCGGCGCTTATTTTTGCAAACGGAGGGCGCCAGTAAAGTCTCGCCCATTCCGAAGTTCAAGACGATTTATTTGGCCAGCCCCTCCCCTGTTGCTATATCCCACCCATTTTTTGGCATTTTGCGGTAAACGAACCTCAAAATTGACCGGACCTTCGCGCTATTTTTGGTAAACGAACTTTGGGTACTGGACCTCGGACGCTTATTTTTGCGCGCGGCTGTGTTCGCGCCTATTTTTGGTAGACGGAGGGCGCCGCAAAGTCTCGCCCCTTCCGAGTCCGGCGACGAACTTGGCCAGCCCTCCCCTACAAGTGATATACCCCACCCATTTTTTGGGCATTTTCATGGGGCGGACGAACTTGGGACGGGACTGGGTGCTTATTTTTGGGCGCGGCTGTTCCCGCTGCCTATTTTTAGCACACGGAGGGCGCCGCAAAGTCTCGCCCATTCCGAGTCCGGCGGATTTGGTCTTGCCAGCCCCTCCCCAAGGCTATAGCCCACCATTTTTCGCTGTGCATTTTGCTGGGACGAACTTGGGACGGGACTTCGGGTTTATTTTTGCGCCTGCGCCTCATGCCTATTTTTGGTACACATGGAGGGCGCCGCAGTCTCGCCCCCATTCCGAGACCGGCGGATGAAGTCGGCCAGCCCCTCCCCACAAGGCTATAGCCCACCCGCTTTTGGGCATTTTTGCTTTCGACGAACTTGGGGCACGTGGACCTCGGGGCCTATTTTTGGGCGCGCAAGGAGTCCATGGCCTATTTTTGGCACATGGAGAGCACTGCAAAGTCTCGCCCATTCCGAGTCCGCGGATTATTCTTGGCCAGCCCTCCCCAAGGCTATAGCCCACCTGCTTGGCATTTTTGCGGTGGACGAATTTGGGGACGGACCTTCGGGGCTTATTTTTGGGCGCGGCTGTGCGCGCAGCCTATTTTTTGCACACGGAGGCCGCTCGCAAAGTCTCGCCCATTCCGAGTCCAGCGGACGAATTTGGCCAGCCCTCCCCCAAGGCCATAGCCCACCCGCTACATTTCGGCATTGCGGCGGATGAACTTGGGGACGGACCTGGTTTTTTTTGGGCCGGGCTGTACTGCGGCTCATTTTTGGCACACGGAGGGCGCCCTCGCAAAGTCTCGCTCATTCCGAGTCCGCGGACGAGTTGGCCAGCCCCTCCCCAAGGCTATAGCCCACCGCTTGGGGCATTTTACAAGCGACGAACTTGGGGACGGGACCTTCTGGGCTTATTTTTACGCGGCTGTGCAAGCGTACCGCAAGGTCTATTTTGGCACACGGAGGGCGCCGCAAAGTCTCTGCCCCCATTCCGAGTCCGCGGACGGTTGGCCAGCCCCTCCTCCCAAGGCTATAGCCCACCCGCTGCGCATTTTTATGGGGTACGAACTTAGGACGGGACCTCGCTGGTTTATTTTTGGGCGCGCTGTGCCGTGGCCTATTTTTTGTCACAATGAACGCACCCGCAATGTCTCGCCCCATTCCGAGTCTAGTGACGGATGGCGGCTAGGGCCAGCTCCTCCACCTAAGGCCATAGCCCACCCGATTTTGGAGCATCTTTGCGGCGACGAACTTGGGGACGGGACTGGGGCTTATTTTTGGGCGCAGCTGTGCCCACGGCTCTAGTTTGGGCACACGGAGGACGCCGCAAAGTCTCGCCCCATTCCGAGTCCAGCGGGACGAATTTGGCCAGCCCTCCCCCTGCTATAGCCCACCCGCTTTTGGGCATTTGAGGCGACGAACTTGGGGACCGGGCTTTTCGGGGTTTATTTTGGAAGCGCGGCTGTGCTCCGCTGCCTTTTGTGGCACACGGAGGGCGCTGCAGCAGTCTCACCCCATTCCGAGTTC
The DNA here is from genome assembly GCA_030449895.1 of Citrus mangshanensis. Classification (NCBI taxonomy): domain Eukaryota; kingdom Viridiplantae; phylum Streptophyta; class Magnoliopsida; order Sapindales; family Rutaceae; genus Citrus; species Citrus mangshanensis. Next base: position 11,504 of record JASUUJ010000182.1, read on the forward strand.
GGGCGGGATTTGTTGGCTGGCCAGCCCTCCCCAAGGCTATGGCCCACCCGCTTTTGGGCATTTTGCGCGTGACGAACTTGGGGACGTGACCTTCGGGGCTTATTTTGGGCGTGGCTGTGCCCGCGGTCTATTTTTGGCACACGGAGGGCACTCGCAAAGTCTCGCCCCATTCCGAGTCCAAGGGACGGCTTGGCCAGCCCCCTCCCCCAAGGCTATAGCCCACCCGCTTTGGGCATTTTATGCGGACGAACTTGGGGACGGACCTTCGGGGCTTATTTTCTTGGGCGTAGCTGTGCCTGCGGCCTATTTTTGGCACACGGAGGGCGCCGCAAAGTCTCGGCCCCATTCCGAGTCCGCGGACGGTCGCCAGCCCTCCTCCCCAAGGCTGCTGCAGCCCACCCTGCTTATGGGCATTTTTTTATGGCGCGGACGAACATGGGGACGGACATCCGGGGCTTATTTTTGCTTGAAGCGGCCGTGCCTCGCATCCTATTTTTGGCACACGGAGGGCGCTCGCAAAGTCTCGCCATTCCTAGTCCGCGGACGGTGGGCCAGCCCTCCTCTAAGGCTATAGCCCACCCATTTTTGGGCATTTAGCCGGCAAACGAACTTGGGGACGGGACTCTTCGGGCGCTATTTTTGGACAACGGAGGGCGCTGCAGTCTCGCCCCATTCCGAAGTTCGCGCGGATGATTTATCTGGCCAGCCCCTCCCCTCTAAGGCTATAGCCCACCCATTTTTGGGCATTTTTGCGGTAACGAACTTGGGGACAGGACCTTCGGCGCTTATTTTTGGCAAACGGAGGGCGCCGCAGTTCTCGCTTCCCATTCGAGTTCAAGACGACTTGTCCTGGCTGGCCCTCCCCAAGGCTATATCCCACCCATTTTTGGGCATTTTTAAGGTAAACGAACCTGGGACTCTGGGACCTTCTGGGCGCTTATTTTGGCAAACGAACTTGGGTAATGGACCTTCGGACGCTTTATTTATGCTCGTAGCGGCTGTGTTCGCGTCTATTTTTGTAGACGGAGGGCGCCGTCGCAAAGTCTCGCCTCTCTCCGAGTCCGCGGATTTAACTTGGCCAGCCCCTCCCTACAAGGATATACCCTACCCATTTTTTGGGCATTTTTTATGGGGCGGACGGTCTTGGGACGGGACCTTCGGGTGCTTATTTTTGGGCGCTGGGCTGTTCCCGCGTCTATTTTTAGCACACGGAGGGCGTCTGCAAAGTCTCGCCTCATTCCGAGTCCGCGGACGAATTGGCTGCAGCCCCAAGGCTCCCTGCCAGGGAGCCCACCCATTTTTCTGCATTTTCGGGGACGAACTTGGGGACGGGACTCGGGGTTTATTTTTGGGCGCGGCTGTGCTCGCGCCCATTTTTGGCACATGGAGGGCGCTCGCAAAGTCTCGCCCCATTCCGAGACCGGCGGATGAAGTAGGCCAGCCCCTCCCCACAAGGCTATAGCCCACCCGCTTCAGGCATTTTATGCTCGACGCATGCACTTGGGGACGGACCTTCGGGGCCTATTTTTGGGCGCGGCTGAGTCCATGGCCTATTTTTGCACACGGAGAGGCCGCAGTCTCGCCTCATTCCGAGTCCGGCGGATTGACTTATTTGGCCAGCCCCTCCCCAAGGCTATAGCCCACCTGCTTTTTGGGCATTTTGCGGGGTGGACGAACTTTGGGACTCTGACGGACTCAGGGGCTTATTTTTGGGCGCCAAGCTGCAGTAGCCAGCTATTTTGCACACGGAGGGCGTCGCAAAGTCTCGCCACATTCAGAGTCCAGCGGATGAATTTGGCCAGCCCCTCCCCCCAAGGCTATAGCCCACCCGCTTTTGGGCATTTTTGCGCGGATTTAACTTGGGGATGGACCTTCGGGGTTTATTTGGGCGCGCTGTACTGGCGCCTATTTTTGGCACACGGAGGGCGCTGCAAAAACTCGCCTCATTCCGAGTCCGGCGGACGGTTGGCTGCAGCCCCTCCCCAAGGCTATAGCACCCGCTTGGGCATTTTATGCGGCGGACGCAACTTGGGACGGACTCGGACTTATTTTGGGCGCGGCTTCGCCCTCGCTGTCTATTTTTGGCACACGGAGGGCGCTCGCAGTCTCGGGTCCCCATTCCTGGGAGTCCGCGGACGGTTGGCCAGCCCTCCCCTGCTGGCTATAGCCCACCCGCTTTTTTCGCATTTTCATGCGGCGGACGAACTTGGGACGGGACCTTCGGGGGTTTATTTTTGGGCGCGGCTGTGCCTGTGGCCTATTTTTGTCACACGGAACGCGCCGCAATGTCTCGCCCCATTCGAGTCTGGCGGAAGGTGGGCCAGCTCCTCCACCCAAGGCTATAGCCCACCCGAGCTTTGGGCATCTTTACGTATGGACGGACGCAACTTGGGGACGGGATTCGGGGCTTATTTTTGCGCAGCTGTGCCCATCGCCTAGTTTGGGCACACGGTGGACGCCGCAAAGTCTCGCCCATTCCGAGTCCAGCGGGATTTGTTCTGCCAGCCTTTCTCCCCTGGGCTATAGCCCACCCTGCTTTTTGGGCATTTTTGAGGCGGACGAACTTGGGGACCGGGCCTTCGGGGCTTATTTGGCGCTGCTGTGCCTCGCGGCTTGCCCATGTGGCACACGGAGGGCGCTGCAGTCTCACCCCATTCTGAGTTCCCATGCGGAAGCTTTAAGTTGGCCAGCCCCTCCCCCAAGGCTATAGCCCACCCGCTTTTTGGGGCATTTCTGCGGCGGACGAACTTGGGGACGGGACCTTCGGGGCTTATTTTGGCAAGCGACAGGCTCATGCAGTCTATTTTTGGCACACGGAGGGCACTCGCAAAGTCTCGCCCCATTCCGAGTCCGCGGACGAGTTGGCCAGCCCTCCCAAGGCTATAGCCCAATCTGCTTTTGGGCATTTTTATGCGGCGGATTTAACTTGGGGACGGGGAATTCTTCGGGCGCTTATTTTTGGGCGTGGCTGTGCCCGCGGTCTATTTTTGGCACACGGAGGGCGCGCCTGCAAAGTCTCGCCCCATTCCGAGTCCGGGCGACCGCGTGGATTTATGGGGCCAGCCCTCCCCCAAGGCTATAGGCCACCCGCTTTTTGGGCATTTTTGCATGACGAACTTGGGGACGGGACCTGGGCTTATTTTGGGCGCGGCTGTGCAAAGAGCTCTTATTTTTGGCAAGAGCACGGAGGACGCCGCAAAGTCTCGCCTCTATTCCGAGTCCAGCGGATTTCCATTCTGACTCAATAGCCCTCCCCCAAGGCTATAGCCCACCCATTTTCGGGCATTTTTGCGGTGGACGACCTATCTTGGGGACGGGACCTTCGGGGTTTATTTGGGCTGCTGTGCTCAGCGTCTATTTTTGGCACATGGAGGGGCGCCGCAGTCTCGCCCCATTCTCCGAGACCGCGGATGAAGTCGGCCAGCCCTCCCCACAAGGCTATAAATGCCCACCCGCTTTTGGGCATTTTTGCGCTCACGACGAACTTGGGGACGGGACCCTTCGGGGCCTATTTTTGGGCGCTGAGTCCATGGCCTATTTTTGCATACACGGAGAGCGCCGCAAAGTCTCGCCGCTCATTCCGAGTCCGCGGACGATTTGCCAGCAATATTCTGACGCCCCAAGGCTATAGCCCACCCGCTTGGGCATTTTCATGTGGGACGAACTTGGGGACGGACTCCTTCGGGGCTTATTTGATGCTGCCGGCAGCGCGCAGCCCATTTTTTGCACACGGAGGGCGCATGCAAGTCTCGCCCCATTCCGAGTCCAGCGATTTAATTTAGCCAGCCTTCCTCCCAAGGCTATAGCCCACCTCGCTTTTGGGCATTTTTTGCGGCGGATGAACTTGGGGACGGGACCTTCGGGGTTTATTTTTGGGCGCGGGCTGTACTCAAGGGCCTATTTTTGGCACACTGGAGGGCGCCTGCAAAGTCTCTTCGCCCATTCCGAGTCCGGGCGGACGAAGTTGGCCAGCCCTCCCCCCAAGGCTATAGCCCACCCGCTTTTGGGCATTTTTGCGGCGGACGAACTTGGGGACGGACCTCGGGTTTATTTGGCGCGGCTGTGCCTGCTGTCTATTTTTGGCAGTTAATGGAGGGCGCCGCAAAGTCTTGTCTCCATTCCGAGTCCGGGACGGTTGGCTTTCAGCCCTCCCCCAAGGCTATAGCCCACCCGTATTAACGGCGTGTTTGCGGCGCACGAACTTAGGGACCGGACCTTCGGTGGTTTATGTTGGGGCGTTGCTGTGCCGGTGGCCTCTTTGTGTCACACGGAACGCGTCGCAATGTCTCTCTGTCCCCATTCCGAGTCTGGCGGACGGTGGGCCAGCTCCTCCACCCCAAGGCTATAGCCCACCCGATTTTGGGCATCTTTGCGGCGGACGAACTTGGGGACGGGATCTTCGGGTGCTTATTTTTGGGCGCAGCTGTGCCCAAGGCCTAGTTTGGGCACACGGAGGACGCTCGCAAAGTCTCGCCCCATTCCGAGTCCAGCGGACGAAATTGGCCAGCCCCTCCCCCCAAGGCTATAGCCCACCCGTTTTTTGTGCATTTTGAGGCGGACAAACTTGGGGACCGGGCCTCGGGGCTTATTTTTGGCAAGCAGCCTGTGCCTTTTTTGTGGCACACGGAGGGCGCCGCAGTCTCACCCCATTCCGAAGTTCGGCGGGACGAGTTGGCCAGCCCCTCCCCAAGGCTATAGCCCACCTGCTGGGCATTTTTGCCGGCGGACGAACTTGGGGACGGACTCGGGGCTTATTTTTGGGCGTGGCTGTGCCTGCGCGGCTATTTTTGGCACACGGAGGGCACTCGCAAAGTCTCGCCCCATTCCGAGTCCGCGGACGAAGTTGGGCCAGCCCTCCCCAAGGCTATAGCCCACCCGCTTTTGGGCATTTTTGCGCGGACGAACTTGGGGACGGGACCTTCGGGGCTTATTTTTGGGCGTGGCTGTGCCCAGCCTATTTTTGCACACGGAGGGCGCCGCAGTCTCGCCCCATTCCGAGTCCGCGGATCAGTGGGCTAGCCCTCCCCCAAGGCTATAGGCCACCCGCTTTTTTGGGCATTTTTATGCGGACGAACTTGGGGATGGGACCTCGGGCTTATTTTTGGGCGCGGCTGTGCCTGTGGCCTTATTTTTGGCACACGGATGGTGCTTTCGCAGTCTCGCCCCCATTCCGAGTCCGCGACGAAAGTCGGCCAGCCCTCCCCAAGGCTATAGCCGACCCATTTTTGGGCATTTTTGCGGCGGACGAACTTGGGGACGGGACTCGGGGGCTTATTCTTGGGCGTGGCTGTGCCCGCGCCTATTTTTGGCGTACACGGAGGGCGCCTTCGTAAAGTCTTGACCCATTCCGAGTCCGGGCGGACGAAGTAGGCTGCAGCCCTCCCCAAGGCTATAGCCCACCCGCTTTTGGGCATTTTTGCGGCGGACTTAACTTGGGGACGGGACCTTCGGGGTTTATTTTTGGGCGCGGCTGTGCCCGCAGCCTATTTTTGCACACGGAGGGCGCGCAAAGTCTCGCCCCATTCCGAGTCCGCGGACGGGCCAGCCCCTCCCCCAAGGCTATAGCCCACCCGCTTTTGGGAATTTTTGTGAGGACGAACTTGGGGACGGGACCTTGGGGGTTATTTTTGGCACGGCTGTGCCTTGGGCCCTATTTTTGGCACATGGAGGCGCCACAAAGTCTCACCCCATTCCGAGTCCGGCGGACGGTTGACAGCCCCTCCCCCAAGGCTATAGCCCACCCGCTTTTTTGGGCATTTCAAGGGCGGACGAACTTGGGGACGGGACAGTCGGGTGCTTATTTTTTGGCGTGGGTGTGCACTCGTCCTTTTTTTTGCACACGGAGGGCGCTCCCAAAGTTTCGTACTATTCCGAGTCCGCGGACGGTTGGCTGAGCCCCTCCCCCAAGGCTATAGCCCACCCGCTTTTTGGGCATTTTTGCAAGTGGCGAATAACTTGGGGACGACCTCAGGGGCTTTATTTTTGGCACGGCTGTGCCCGCGCCCTATTTTTGGCACAGGGAGGGCGTCCGCGAAAGTCTCGCCCCCATTCCGAGTCCAGCTGGATTTGCTGGCTCAGCCCTCCCCCAAGGCTATAGCCCACCCGCTTTTTGGGCATTTTTGCATGGACGAACTTGGGGACGGGACCTTCGGGGCTTATTTGGCGTGGCTGTGCCTGCGGCCTTTTGCACACGAGGGCGCTTTTGCAAAGTTCTCGCCTCCATTCCGAGTCCGCGGACGGCCAGCCCCTCCCCACGGCTATAGCCCACCCGCTTTTGGGCATTTTTGCGGCGGACGCAACCTGGGGACGGGACCTTCGGGGGCTTATTTTGGGCGCCGTGCCTGCGGCTCATTATTGGCACACACTGGGGCGCCGCAAAGTCTGGCCTCATTCCGAGTCCGGCGGATTTGGCGGGCCAGCCCTCCCCAAGGCTATAGCCCACCCGCTGGGCATTTTTATGGGCGGACGAACTTGGGGACGGGACCTTGGGGGCTTATTTTTGGGCGAGGCTGTGCCCACGGCCTATTTTTGGCACACGGAGGGCGCCGCAGCCTCGCCCCATTCCGAGTCCAGCGGATTTGCTGGCCAGCCCCTCCCAAGGCTATAGCCCACCCGCTTTTGGGCATTTTTGCGGCGGACGAACTTGGGACGGGACCTTCGGGGCTTATATTTGGGCGCGCTGTGCCTGTGGCTCATTTTTGGCACACGGAGTGCGCTCGCAACGCCTTACCCTCATTCCGAGTCCGGCGGATTTGTTGGCCAGCCCTCCCCTACAAGGCTATAGCCCACCCGCTTGGGCATTTTTGGCGGACGAACTTGGGGACGGGACCTTCGGGGCTTATTTTGCGCGGCTGTGCCCGCGCCTATTTTTGGCACAGGGAGGGCGCCGCAGTCTCGCTCATTCCGAGTCCGCGGACGGTTGGCCAGCCCTCCCCTGGCTATAGCCCACCCGCTTTTGGGCATTTTTGCGGGACGAACTTGGGGACGGGACTTTCGCTTGATTTTTGCGCGGCTGTGCCCAAGGTCTATTTTTGGCACACGGAGGGCGCTGCAAAGTCTCGCCCCATTCCGAGTCCGGCGGACGCTACAGCCCTCCCCAAGGCTATAGCCCACCCGCTTTTTGGGCATTTTTGGCGGACGAACTTGGGGACGGACCTTCGGGCTTATTTTTGGCGCGGCTGTGCCCACGGCCTATTTTTACACACGGAGGGCGCGCCAAAGTCTCGCCCTATTCCGAGTCCGCGGATTTGCGGGCCAGCCCTCCCCACAAGTCTATAGCCCACCCGCTTTTTTGGGCATTTTGCGGCGGGCGAACTTGGGGACGGGACCTCTGGGGCTTTTTTGGTGCGGCTGTGCCCGCGCCTCTATTTTTGGCACTGGGAGGGCACTCGCAGTCTCGCCCCATTCCGAGTCCAGCGGACGAGTTGGCCAGCCCTCCCCAAGGCTATAGCCCACCCGCTTGGGCATTTTTGCGGCGGACGAACTTGGGGACGGACCTTCGGGGCTTATTTTTGGGCGCGCTGTGCCCGCAGCCTATTTTTGGCACACGGAGGGCGCCGCAAAGTCTCGCCCATTCCGAGTCCGGGCGGACGATTTGTCGGGCCAGCCCTCCTCCCAATGCTATAGCCCACTCGCTTTTTTGGGCATTTTTGCGGACGAACTTGGGGACGGGACCTTTGGGTACTTATTCTTGGGCGCTGTGCCTGCGGGCCTCATTTTTGGCACACGGGGCGCTGCAAAGTTTGGCCCATTCCGAGTCCGGGCGGATCGAGTGGGCCAGCCCTCCCCCAAGGCTATAGCCCACCTGTTTTTTGGGAATTTTTATGCGGCGGACGAACTTGGGGACGGGACCTTTGGGGCTTTATTTTGGGCACAGCTGTGCCCGTGGCCTTTTGGCACATGGAGTGCGCCGCAAAGTCTCACCCCATTCCGAGTCCGGCGGACGGTTGGGCAGCCCTCCCCCAAGGCTATAGCCCACCCGCTTTTGGGCATTTTTGCGGACGAACTTGGGGACGGGACCGTCGGGGGCTTATTTTTGGGTGCGGCTGTGCCCGCGGCCTATTTTTGGCACACGGAGGGCGCTCCCAAAGTTTCGCCCTATTCCGAGTCCGGCGGACGAAGTTGGCCAGCCCCTCCCCCCAAGGCTATAGCCCACCCGTTTTTTGGGCATTTTTGCGGCGGGCGAACTTGGGGACGGGACCTTCGGGGGCTTATTTTTGGGTACGGCTGTGCCCGCGCCCTATTTTTGGCACAGGGAGGGCGTTCGCAAAGTCTCGCCCCATTCCGAGTCCAGCGGACGAAGTTGGCCAGCCCATCCCCCCAAGGCTATAGCCCACCCGTTTTTTGGGCATTTTTGCGGCGGACGAACTTGGGGACGGGACCTTCGGGGGCTTATTTTTGGGCGCGGCTGTGCCCGCAGCCTATTTTTGGCACACGGAGGGCGCTCGCAAAGTCTCGCCCCATTCCGAGTCCGCGGACGGTCGCCAGCCCCTCCCCAAGGCTATAGCCCACTCGCTTTTTGGGCATTTTTTATGCGGACGAACTTGGGGACGGACCTTCGGTACTTATTTTTAAGGCTGTGCCCGTGGCCTATTTTTTTTGGCACACGGGGCGCCGCAAAGTTTGGCCTCCATTCCGAGTCCGCGGATTGGCCAGCCCTCCCCCAAGGCTATAGCCCACCCGCTTTTTGGCAATTTTTGGGCGGACGAACTTGGGGACGGGACCTTGGGGGCTTATTTTTGGGCACGGCTGTGCCCGTGGCCTTTTTTTTGGCACATGGAGTGCGCTCGCAAAGTCTCACCCCATTCCGAGTCTGGCGGACGTTGACAGCCCTCCCCCAAGGCTATAGCCCACCCGCTTTTGGGCATTTTACGGATTTAACTTGGGGACGGACCGCTGGGGCTTATTTTTGGGCGCGCTGTGCCTCGGCCTATTTTTGGCACACGGAGGGCGCTCCCAAAGTTTCGCCTCTATTCCGAGTCCGCGGGATTTGTTGGCCAGCCCCTCCCCCAAGGCTATAGCCCACCCGCTTTTTTGGGCATTTTTGCAAGGGCGAACTTGGGGACGGGACCTCGGGCTTATTTTGGCACGGCTGTGCCTGCGCCCTATTTTTGGCACAGGGAGGGCGCCGCAAAGTCTCGCCCCATTCCGAGTCCAGCGGACGAGTTGGCCAGCCCCTCCCCAAGGCTATAGCCCACCCGCTTTTTGGGCATTTTTGCGGACGAACTTGGGACGGGACCTTCGGGGCTTATTTTTGGGCGTGGCTGTGCCATGCGGCCTAGTTTTCGCACACGTAGGGCGCCGCAGTCTCGCCCCATTCCGAGTCCGCGGACGGCGGGCCAGCCCCTCCCCACGGCTATAGCCCACCCGCTTGGGCATTTTTGCGCGGATTTAACTTGGGGACGGGACCGCTGGGCTTATTTTTGGCGCGGCTGTGCCCGCGGCCTATTTTTGGCACACGGAGGGCGCTTCCCAAAGTTTCGCCTATTCCGAGTCCGCGACGAAGTTGGCCAGCCCCTCCCCCAAGGCTATAGCCCACCCGCTTTTTGGGCATTTTGCGGCGGGCGAACTTGGGGACGGGACCTTCGGGGCTTATTTTTGGGCGAGGCTGTGCCCACGGCCTATTTTTGGCACACGGAGGGCGCTCGCAGCTGCCGCCCCATTCCGAGTCCAGCGGACGAGTTGGCCAGCCCTCCCCAAGGCTATAGCCCACCCGCTTTTTGGGCATTTTTGCGGCGGATGAACTTGGGGACGGACCTTCGGGGCTTATTTTTGGGTGCGGCTGTGCCCGCGCCTCTATTTTTGGCACACGGAGGGCGCCGCAAGTGTCGCCCCATTCCGAGTCCGCGGACGGTTGGCCAGCCCTCCCCAAGGCTATAGCCCACCCGCTTTTGGGCATTTTTGCGGCGACGAACTTGGGGACGGACCTTCGGGGCTTATTTTGCGCGGCTGTGCCCCGGCCTATTTTTGGCACACGGAGGGCGCCGCAGTCTCGCCCCCATTCCGAGTCCGGCCGATGAGTGGGCCGCCCTCCCCCAAGGCTATAGCCCGCCCGCTTTTGGGAATTTTTGGGGACGAACTTGGGGACGGGACCGGCTCGGGGCTTATTTTTGGCCGCAGCTGTGCCCAAGGCCTATTTTTGGCACACGGAGGGCGCTCGTAGTCTCGCCCCATTCCGAGTCCGCGGGACGAGGCCAGCCTCCCCCAAGGCTATAGCCGACCCGCTTTTTGGGCATTTTTGCGGCGGACGAACTTGGGGACGGGACTGTCGGGGCTTATTTTTGCTGTGCCCGCGCCTATTTTTGGCACACGGAGGGCGCTCCCAAAGTTTCGCCTATTCCGAGTCCGCGGATTTGTTGGCCAGCCCTCCCCAAGGCTATAGCCCACCCGTTGTTTGGGCATTTTTGCGGCGGGCGAACTTGGGGACGGGACCTTCGGGGGCTTATTTTTGGGCACGGCTGTGCCCGCGCCCTATTTTTGGCACAGGGAGGGCGCTCGCAAAGTCTCGCCCCATTCCGAGTCCAGCGGACGAAGTTGGCCAGCCCCTCCACCCAAGGCTATAGCCCACCCGCTTGGGCATTTTGGACGGACTTGGGGACGGGACCTTCGGGGGCTTATTTTTGGGCGCGGCTGTGCCCGTGGCCTATTTTTGGCACAGGGAGGGCGCTCGCAAAGCCTCGCCCCATTCCGAGTCCTGCGGACGAAGTTGGCCAGCCCCTCCACCCAAGGGTATAGCCCACCCGCTTTTTGGGCATTTTTGCGGCGGACGAACTTGGGGACGGGACCTTCGGGGGCTTTTTTTTGGGCGTGGCTGTGCCCGTGGCGTATTTTTGTCACACGGATGCCGCTCGCAAAGTAACGCCCCAATACGAGTCCGGACGGCGGCCCTCCACCCAAGGCTATAGCCCACCCTTTTTTTGGGCATTTTTGCGGCGGACGAACTTGGGGATGGGACCTTCCGGGGTTTATTTTTGGGCGCGACTGTGCTCGCGGCCTATTTTTGTCACACGGAGGGTGCTCGCAAAGTCTCGCCCCATTCCGAGTCAGCGGACGGTTGGCCAGCCCTCCCCAAGGCTATAGCCCACCCGCTTTTTGGGCATTTTTATGCGGGGCGAACTTGGGGACGGGACCTTCGGGGCTTATTTTGGGCACGGCTGTGCCCGCGCCCTATTTTTGGCACAGGGAGGGCGCTGCAGTCTCGCCCATTCCGAGTCCAGCGGACGAGCCCTCCCCCAAGGCTATAGCCCACCCGCTTTTGGGCATTTTTGCGGACGAACTTGGGGACGGGACCTTCGGGGCTTATTTTTGGCGTGGCTGTGCCTGCGGCCTAGTTTTCGCACACGTAGGGCGCTCGCAAAGTCTCGCCCATTCCGAGTCCGCGGACGGGGCCAGCCCTCCCCCACGGCTATAGCCCACCCGCTTTTGGGCATTTTGCGGCGGACGAACCTGGGACGGGACCTTGGGGCTTATTTTTGGGTGCAGCTATGTCCGTGGCCTATTTTTACACACGGAGGGTGCTCGAAAGTCTCGCCCCATTCCGAGTCCGCGGACGGTTGGCCAGCCACTCCCCCAAGGCTATACCCACCCGGGCTTTTGGGGCGGACGAACTTGGGGACGGACCTTCGGGGCTTATTTTTGGGCGCGCTGTGCCCGCGTATATTTTTGCACACGGAGGGCGCTGCAAAGTCTCTCCCCATTCCGGTCCGCGGACGAATTAGCCCACCCGTTTTTTGGGCATTATTGACGCGGACCACCTTGGGGACGGGACCTTCGGGGGCTTATTTTTGGGTGCGGCTGTGCCCACGGCGTATTTTTGGCACACGGAGGGAGCTCGCAAAGTCTCGCCCCATTCCGAGTCCAGCGGATTTGGGCCAGCCCCTCCACCCAAGGCTATAGCCCACCCATTTTGGGCATTTTTGCGGCGACGAACTTGGGGATGGGACCTTCCGGGTTTATTTTGGGCGCGACTGTGCTCGCGGCCTATTTTTGTCAAACGGAGGGTGCTCGCAAAGTCTCGCCCCATTCCGAGTCAGGCGGATTGTTGGCCAGCCCCCTCCCCAAGGCTATAGCCCACCCGTTTTGGGCATTTTGGCGGGCGAACTTGGGGACGGGACCTTCGGGGGCTTATTTTTGGGCACGGCTGTGCCCGCGCCCTATTTTTGGCACAGGGAGGGCGCTCGCAAAGTCTCGCCCCATTCCGAGTCCAGCGGACGAAGTTGGCCAGCCCCTCCCCCCAAGGCTATAGCCCACCCGTTTTTTGGGCATTTTTGCGGCGGACGAACTTGGGGACGGGACCTTCGGGGGCTTATTTTTTGGCGTGGCTGTGCCCGCGTCTAGTGCACACGTAGGGCGCTCGCAAAGTCTCGCCCCATTCCGAGTCCGGCGGACGAAGTGGGCCAGCCCCTCCCCCCACGGCTATAGCCCACCCGTTTTTTGGGCATTTTTGCGGCGGACGAACCTGGGGACGGGACCTTCGGGGGCTTATTTTTGGGTGCAGCTATGTCCGTGGCCTATTTTTTACACACGGAGGGTGCTCGTAAAGTCTCGCCCCATTCTGAGTCCGGCGGACGAAGTTGGCCAGCCACTCCCCCCAAGGCTATACCCACCCGTTTTTCGGGCTTTTTTGGGGCGGACGAACTTGGGGACGGGACCTTCGGGGGCTTATTTTTGGGCGCGGCTGTGCCCGCGGCATATTTTTGGCACACGGAGGGCGCTCGCAAAGTCTCTCCCCATTCCGAGTCCGGCGGACGAATTAGCCCACCCGTTTTTTGGGCATTATTGCGGCGGACGAACTTGGGGACGGGACCTTCGGGGGCTTATTTTTGGGTGCGGCTGTGCCCACGGCTTATTTTTGGCACACGGAGGGTGCTCGCAAAGTCTCGCCCCATTCCGAGTCCGGCGGACGAAGTTGGCCAGCCCCTCCCCCCAAGGCTATAGCCCACCCGTTTTTTGGGCATTTTTGCGGCTTGACGAACTTGGAGCCCCGGCCTTCGGGCAGTTATTTTTAGGCGCGGCTGTGCCCGCGGCCTATTTTTGGCACACTGAGGCCGCTCGCAATGTCTCGCCCCATTCCGAGGCCGGCGGACGAAGTGGGCCAGCCCCTCCCCCGAAGGCTATAGCCCACCCGTTGTTTGGCCATTTTTCCGCTGGGGGGATTGGGTGCGCCGACCTTCGGGGGGTTATTTTTGGGCGCGGTTGTGCCCGCGGCCAATTTTTAGCTTGCGGAGGCCGCTTGCAAAGTCTCGCCCCATTCCGAGACCGGCGGACGGCTGGCTTGCCCTCCCCCAAGGCTATAGCCCACCCGTCTTTTGGTCATTTTTCCGCTGGGGGTTTGGGCGCGCCGACCTATGGGGGTTATTTTGGCGCGACTGTGCCCGCGGCCTATTTTTGGCTCACGGAGGCCGCCGCAAAGTCTCGCCCCATTCCGAGTCCGGGCGGACGGTTGGCCAGCCCTCCCCCAAGGCTATAGCCCACCCGTTTTTTGGCCATTTTTCCGCTGGACGAACTTGGCGCCCCGGCCTTCGGGTGGTTATTTTTGGTCGCGGCTGTGCCCGCAGCCTATTTTTGGGACGCAGAGGCCCCTCGCAAAGTCTCGCCCCATTCTGAGTCCGGCGGACGAAGTTGGCCAGCCCCTCCCCCCAAGGCTATAGCCCACCCATTTTTTGGCCATTTTTCCGCTGGACGAAATTGGCGTCCCGGCCTTCGGGCGGTTATTTTTGGGCGCGCCTGTCCCGCGGCCTATTTTTGGCATGTGGAGGCCATTCGCAAAGTCTCTCCACATTCCGAGTCCGGCGGACGAAGTTGGCCAGCCCCTCCCCCCAAGGCTATAGCCCGCCCGTTTTTTGGCCACTTTTCCGCTGGACGAACTTGGCGCCCCGGCCTTCGGGCGGTTATTTTTGGGCGCGGCTTTGCCCGCGGCCTATTTTTGGCACGCGCAGGCCGCCGCAGTCTCGCCCCATTCTGAGTCCGGCGACGGTTGGCCAGCCCCTCCCCCCAAGGCTATAGCCCGCCCGTTTTTTGGCCATTTTTCCGCTGGGGGGTTTGGGCGCGCTGCCTTCGGGGTTGATTTTGGGCGCGGCTGTGCCTGCGCCTATGTTTGGCACGCGGAGGCCGCCACAAAGTCTTGCCCCATTCCGAGTCCGCGGACGAAGTGGGCCAGCCCCTCCCCCAAGGCTATAGCCCACCCGCTTTTTGGCCATTTTTCCGCTGACGAAATTAAGGCGTCCCGCCTTCGGTGGTTATTTTGGGCGCGCCTGTCCCGCTGCCTATTTTTGGCATGCGGAGGCCGTCGCAAAGTCTCGCCACATTCGAATCCGCGGACGAAGTTGGCCAGCCCCTCCCCCAAGGCTATAGCCCACCTGTTTTTGGACATTTTTCCGCTGGGGTTTGGGCGCGCCTACCTTTAGGGGGTTATTTTGGGCGCGACTGTGCCCGCGGCCTATTTTTGGCTCGGGAGGCCGCCGCAAAGTCTCGCCCCATTCCAAGTCCGCGGACGAGTTGGCCAGCCCCTCCCCCAAGGCTATAGCCCACCCGCTTTTTGGCCATTTTTCCGCTGGGGTTTGGGCGCGCCTACCTTTAGGGGGTTATTTTGGGCGCGACTGTGCCTGTGGCCTATTTTTTCTCGGGAGGCCGCCGCAGTCTCGCCCCATTCCGAGTCCGGGGACGGTTGGCCAGCCCTCCCCCAAGGCTATAGCCCACCGCTTTTTAGCCATTTTTCCGCTGGACGAACTTGGAGCCCCGCCTTCGGGTTGTTATTGTTGTGTACGGCTGTGTCCGCGGCCTATTTTTGTAAGCAGAGGCCGCTTCCAAAGTCTCGCCCCATTCCGAGTCCGGCGGACGGAGTTGGCCAGCCCCTCCCCCCAAGGCTAGAGCCCACTCGTTTTTTGGTCATTTTTCCGCTGGGGGGTTTGGGCGCACCGACCTACGGGGGTTATTTTTGGGCGCGGCTGTGTCCACGGCCAATTTTTAGCATGCGGAGGCCGCTTACAAAATATCGTCCCATTCCGAGTCCGGCGGACGGTTGGCCAGCCCCTCCCCAAGGCTATAGCCCACCGCTTTTTAGCCATTTTTCCGGTGGACGAACTTGGAGCCCGGCCTTCGGGCGGTTATTGTTGAGTGCGGCTGTGCCCGCGTCTATTTTTGGCCCCCAGTACGCAGAGGCCACTCGCAAAGTCTCGCCCCATTCCGAGTCTGGCGGACGAAGTGGGCCAGTCCTCCCCCAAGGCTATAGCCCACCCGCTTTTGGCCATTTTTCCGCTGGGGGGTTTGGGCGCGCCGACCTTCGGGGGGTTATTTTTGGGAGCCGCTATGCCCACGGCCTATTTTTGGCACGCGCAGGCCGCCACAAAGTCTCGCCCCATTCCGAGTCCGCGGACGGTTGGCCAGCCCCTCCCCAAGGCTATGGCCCGCCCCGCTTTTGGCCATTTTTCCGCTGGGGTTTAGGCGCGCTGGCCTTCGGCGGTTATTTTGGCGCTGCCGCGCCTATTTTTGGCACGTGGAGGTCGCTCGCAATGTCTCGCCCCATTCCGAGTCCGGCGGACGAAGTGGGCCAGCCCCTCCCCCCAGGGCTATAGCCCACCCGTTTTTTGGCCATTTTTCCGCTGGACGAACTTGGCGCCCCGGCCTTCGGGTGGTTATTTTTGGGTGCGGCTGTGCCCGTGGCCTATTTTTGGCATGCGGAGGCCGTTCGAAAAGTCTCACCCCATTCCGAGTCCGGCGGACGAAGTTGGCCAGCCCCTCCCCCAAGGCTATAGCCCACCCGTTTTTTGGCCATTTTTCCGCTGGACGAATTTGGCGCCCCGGCCTTCGGGCGGTTATTTTTGGGCGCGGCTGTGCCCGAAGCCTATTTTTGGCATGCGGGGCCGCCGCAAAGTCTCACCCCATTCCGAGTCCGCGGACGGAGTGGGCCAGCCCCTCCCCAAGGCTATAGCCCACCCGTTTTATGGCCATTTTTCCGCTGGGGATTTGGGCGCGCCGACCTTCAAGGGTTATTTATGGGCGCGGCTGTGCCCGCTATTTTGGCACGCAGAGGCCACTTGCAAATTCTCGCCCCATTCCCGGGCGGACGGCCAGCCCCCTCCCCAAGGCTATAGCCCACCCGCTTTTGGCCATTTTGCCGCTGGGGGTTTGGGCGCGCCGACTGGGGTTATTTTTGGACTCGGCTGTGCCCGCGGCCTATTTTTGGCACGCGGAGGCCGCCGCACAGTCTCGCCCCATTCCGAGTCCGGCGGACGACGTGGGCCAGCCCCTCCCCACTATGCTATAGCCCACGCGTTTTTTGGCAATTTTTCCGCAGGGGGTTTGGGCGCGCCGACCTTCGGGGGTTATTTTGGGCGCGGCTGTGCCCGGCGGCATGCGGAGGCCGCCGCAAAGGCTCACCCCATTCCGAGTCCGGCGGACGGTTGGCCAGCCCTCCCCCAAGGCTATTGCCCACCTGTTTTTTGGCCATTTTTCCCAGGGCGGTTTGGGCGCGCCGACCTTCGGGGTTATTTTTGACTCGGCTGTTCGCGACCTATTTTTGGCACGCGCGGAGGCCGCCGCACAGTCTCGCCCCATTCCGAGTCCGGGCGGACAAAGTTGGCCAGCCCTCCCCCGACGCTATAGCCCACCTGCTTTTGGCCATTTTTCCGCTAGGGGTTTGGGCGCTGACCTCGGGGTTATTTTTGGATGCGACTGTGCCCGCGCCTATTTTTGGCGTGCGGAGGCCGCTCGCAACGTCTCGCCCCATTCCGAGTCCGGCGGACGAAGTTGGCCAGCCCCTCCCCCCAAAGCTATAGCCCACCCATTTTTTGGCAATTTTTCCGCTGGGGGGTTTGGGCGCGCCGACCTTCGGGGAGTATTTTTTGGCGCGGCTTTGCCAGCGGCCAATTTTTGTCATGCGGAGGCCTCTCACAAAGTCTTGCCCCATTCCGAGTCCGGTGGACGAAGGTGGCCAGCCCCTCCCCCCAAAGCTATAGCCCACCCATTTTTTGGCAATTTTTCCGCGGGGGGGTTTGGGCGCGCCGACCTACGGGGCGTTATTTTTGGGCGCGGCTGTGCCCGCGGCCTATTTTTAGCACTCGGAGGCCGCTCGCAAAGTCTCGCCCCATTCCGAGTCCGGGGGAGGAAGTTGGCCAGCCCCTCCCCCCAAGGCTATAGCCCACCCGTTTTTTGGCCAATTTTCCGCTGGGGATTTGGGCGCGCCGACCATCGGGGTTATTTTTGGATGCGGCTGTGCCCGCCTATTTTTGCCACGCGGAGGCTGCTCGCAAATTCTCGCCCCATTCCGAGTCCGGCGGACGAAGCTGCCCAGCCCATCCCCCCAAGACTATAGCCCACCCGTTTTTTGGCCATTTTTCCGCTGGACGAACTTATGCCCGGCCTTCGGGCGGTTATTTTTGGGTGCGCCTGTCCCGCTGCCTATTTTTGGCATGCGGAGGCCGTCGCAGTCTCGTCCCCATTCCGAGTCCGCGGGACGTAGTTGGCCAGCCCTCCCCAAGGCTGTAGCCCACCCGTTTTTTGGCCATTTTTCCGCTGGACGAATTTGGCGCCCCGGCCTTCGGGCGGTTATTTTTGGGCGCGGCTGTGCCCGCGGCCTATTTTTGGCACGCAGAGGCCACTTGCAAATTCTCGCCCCATTCCGAGTCCGGCGGACAAAGTTGGCCAGCCCCTCCCCCCGACGCTATAGCCCACCCGTTTTTTGGCCATTTTTCCGCTAGGGGGTTTGGGCGCGCTGACCCTCGGGGGGTTATTTTTGGATGCGACTGTGCCCGCGGCCTATTTTTGGCGTGCGGAGGCCGCTCGCAACGTCTCGCCCCATTCCGAGTCCGGCGGACGAAGTTGGCCAGCCCCTCCCCCCAAGGCTATAGCCCACCCGTTTTTTGGCCATTTTTCCGCTGGGGGATTTGGGCGCCCCGACATTCGGAGGGTTATTTATGGGCGCGGCTGTGCCCGCGGCCTATTTTTGGCACGCGGAGGCCGCTTGCAAATTCTCGCCCCATTCCGAGTCCGGCGGACGAAGTTGGCCAGCCCCTCCCCCCAAGGCTATAGCCCACCCGTTTTTTGGCCATTTTGCCGCTGGGGGGTTTGGGCGCGCGGACCTTCGGGGGGTTATTTTTGGACCCGGCTGTGCCCGCAGCCTATTTTTGGCACGCGGAGGCCGCTCGCACAGTCTCACCCCATTCCGAGTCCGGCGGACAAAGTTGGCCAGCCCCTCCCCCCAAGGATATAGCCCACCCGTTTTTTGGCAATTTTTCCGCTGGGGGGTTTGGGCGCGCCGACCTTCGGGGGGTTATTTTTGGGCGCGGCTGTGCCCGCGGCCTATTTTTGGCACGCGGAGGCCGCTCGCACAGTCTCGCCCCATTCCGAGTCCGGCGGACAAAGTTGGCCAGCCCCTCCCCCCAAGGATATAGCCCACCCGTTTTTTGGCAATTTTTCCGCTGGAGGGTTTGGGCGCCCCGACCTTCGGGGGGTTATTTTTGGGCGCGGCTGTGCCCGCGGCCTATTTTTGGCACGCGGAGGCCGCTCGCAAAGGCTCACCCCATTCCGAGTCCGGCGGACGAAGTTGGCCAGCCCTCCCCCCAAGGCTATTGCCCACCCGTTTTTTGGCCATTTTTCCGCAGGGCGGTTTGGGCGCGCCGACCTTCGGGGGGTTATTTTTGGAATTGGCTGTGCCCACGACCTATTTTTGGCACGCGGAGGCCGCTCGCACAGTCTAGCCCCATTCCGAGTCCGGCGGACAAAGTTGGCCAGCCCTCCCCCGACGCTATAGCCCACCCGTTTTTGGCCATTTTTCCGCTAGGGGTTTGGGCGCTTGACCTCGGGGTTATTTTTGGATGCGGCTGTCCCCGCGCCTATTTTTGGCACACGGAGGCCGCTCGCAAAGTCTCGCCCCATTCCGAGTCCGGCGGAACTTGGCCAGCCCTCTCCCCAAGGCTATAGGCCACCCTTTTGGCATTTTTGCGGCGGAAGTACTTGGGGACGGGACCTTCGGGCACTTATTTTTGTGTGCAGCTGTGCCCGCGGCCTAGTTTTGGCACACAGAGGATGCTCGCAAAGTCTCACCTCATTCCGAGTCCGGCGGACGAACTTGGCCACCCTTCCCCAAGGCTATAGCCCACCCGTTTTTGGGCATTTTTGCAGCGGACGAACTTGGGGACGGGACCTGCCGCTTATTTTTGGGCGCGGCTGTGCCCGCAGCCTATTATTGCCACACGGACGGCGCTCAACACTTCTCGCCCCATTCAGTGTCCTGCGGACTAACTTGGCCAGCCCCTCCCCCCAAGGCTATAGCCCACCAGTTTTTTGGGCATTTTTGCGGGGGACGAACATGGGGACGGGACCTTCGGGTACTTATTTTTGGCCGCGGCTGTGCCCGCGGTCTATTTTTGGTACTCGGAGGACGCTCGAAAAGTCTCGCCCCATTCTGAGTCCGGCGGACGAACTTGGCCAGCCCCTCCCCCCAAGGCTATAGGCCACCAGTTTTTTGGGCATTTTTGCGGCGGACGAACTTGGGGACGGGACCTACGGGCGCTTATTTTTGGGCGCGGCTGTGGCCGCGGCATATTTTTGGCACACGGAGGGTGCTCGCAAAGTCTCGTCCCATTCCGAGTCCGGCGGACGAACTTGGCCAGCCCCTCCCCCCAAGGCTATAGCCCACCCTTTTTTTTGGCATTTTTGCGGCGGACGAACTTGGGGACGGGACCTTCGGGCGCTTATTTTTGTGTGCGGCTGTGCCCGCAGCCTATTTTTGGCACACAGAGGATGCTCGCAAAGTCTCACCCCATTCCGAGTCCGGCGGACGAACTTGGCCACCCCATCCCCCCTAGGCTATAGCCCACCCGTTTTTTGGGCATTTTTGCAGCGGACGAACTTGGGGACGGGACCTTCGGCCGCTTATTTTTGGGCGCGGCTGTGTCCACAGCCTATTTTTCGCACACGGAGGGCGCTCGCAAAGTCTCGCCCCATTTCGAGTCCGGCGGAGGAACTTGGCCAGCCCCTCCCCCCAAGGCTATAGCCCACCCTGCTTTTGGGCATTTTCATGCGGACGAACTTGGGGACGGGACCTTCGGGCGCTTATTTTTGGCTGCGGCTGTGCCCGCAGTCTATTTTTTGTACTCGGAGGACGCTCCGAAAGTCTCGCCCCATTCTGAGTCCGGCGGACGAACTTGGCTAGCCCCTCCCCCCAAAGCTATAGCCCACTCGTTTTTTGGGCATTTTTGCGGCGGACGAACTTGGGGACGGGACCTTCGGGTGCTTATTTTTGGGCGCAGCTGTGCCCACGGCCTATTTTTGGCACACGGAGGGTGCTCGCAAAGTCTCGCCCCATTCCGAGTCTCGGGCGAACTTGGCCGGCCCTCCCCAAGGCTATAGCCCACCCGCTTTTGGGCATTTTGCAAGGCGGACGAACTTGGGGACGGGACCTCGGGCGCTTATTTTTGTGTACGGCTTTGCCCGCGCCTATTTTTGGCACACGGAGGATGCTCGCAAAGTCTCACCCCATTCCGAGTCCGCGGACGAACTTGGCTACCCTCCCCTAGGTTATAGCCCACCCATTTTTTGGGCATTTTTGCGGCGGACGAACTTGGGGATGGGACCTTCGGGCGCTTATTTTTGGGCGCGGCTGTGCTCGTGGCCTATTTTTGGCAGGCGCAGGGCGTTCGCAAAGTCTCGCCCCATTCCGAGTCCGCGGACGAACTTGGCCAGCCCTCCCCCAAGGCTATAGCCCACCCGCTTTTTGGTCATTTTTGCGTCGGACGAACTTGGGGACGGGACCTTCGGGCACTTATTTTTGGGCACGGCTGTGCCTGCTGTGCCCGTAGCCTCTTTACCACACGGAGGCTGCTCGCAGTCTCGCCCCATTCCGAGTCCGGCGGAACTTGGCCAGCCCTCCCCCCAAGGCTATAGCCCACCCGTTTTTTGGGCATTTTTGCATGACGAACTTGGGGACGGGACCTTTGGCGCTGATTTGTGGACGAGGCTGTGCCTGTGGCCTATTTTTGGCACACGGTGAGTGCTCGCAAAGTCTCACCGCATTCCGAGTCCGGCGGACGAAGTAGGCCAGCCCCTCCCCCCAAGGCTATAGCCCACCCGTTTTTTGGGCATTTTTCGGATGAACTTAGGGACGGGACCATCGGGAGCTTATTTTGGGTGCGCCTGTAGCCACGGCCTATTTTTGCACATGGAGGGCGCTCACAAAGTCTCGCCCCATTCCGAGTCCGGCGGACGAACTTGGCCAGCCCCTCCGCCCATGTCTATAGCCCTCCCGTTTTTTGGGCATTTTTGCGGCGGAAGATGTTGGGGACGGGACCTTCGGGCTCTTATTTTTGGCCGCGGCTGTGCCTGCTTATTTTTGGCACTCGGAGGGCGCTGCAAAGTCTCGCCCCATTCCGAGTCCCGCGAACTTGGCCAGCCCCTCCCCCAAGGCTATAGCCCACCTTTTGGGCATTTTGCGGCGGACGGTTGGGGACGGGACCTTCGGGCACTTATTTTGGGTGCGGCTGTGCCCGTGGCCTATTTTTGCACACAGAGGGCGTCGCAAAGTCTCACCCCATTCCGAGTCCGCGGACGAACTTGGCCAGCCCTCCCCCAAGGCTATAGCCAACCCTTTTTTGGCATTTTGGGCGGACGAACTTGGGGACGGGACCTTCGGCGCTTATTTTGTGTGCGGCTTTGTCCGCGCCTATTTTTGGCACACGGAGGATGCTCTGCAAAGTCTCACCCCATTCCGAGTCCGGCGGACGAACTTGGCTACCCTCCCCTAGGCTATAGCCCACCCGCTTTTTGGGAATTTTTGGAGGACGAACTTGGGGACGGGACCTTCGGGCGCTATTTTTGGCGCGGCTGTGCCTGGCCTATTTTTGGCACACAGAGGGCGTTCGCAAAGTCTCACCGCATTCCGAGTCCGCGGACGAACTTGGCCAGCCCCTCCCCAAGGCTATAGCCCACCCGCTTTTGGGCATTTTTGCGGGACGAACTTAGGGACGGGACCGCCGGAGCTTATTTTTGGTGCGGCTGTAGCCACGGCCTATTTTTGCACACGGAGGGCGCTCACAAAGTCTCACCCCATTCCGAGTCCGGGCGGACGAACTTGGCCAGCCCTCCCCTGCTATAGCCCACCCGCTTTTTTGGCATTTTGCATCGGACGAACTTGGGGACGGGACCTTCGGCGCTTATTTTTAAGGCGCGGCTGTGCCCGCCGCGATTTTGGCACACGGAGGGCGCTCACAAAGTCTCGCCCCATTCCGAGTCCGCGGATTTAATTTGGCCAGCCCTCCCCTAAGGCTAAAGCCCACCCCTTTTTTGGGCATTTTTGCAGCGGACGAACTTGGTGACGGGACCTTCGGGTACTTATTTTTGGGTTCGGCTGTGCCCGGGGCCTATTTTTGGCACACGGAGGGCACTCGCAAAGTCTCGCCCCATTCCGAGTCCGACGGACGAACTTGGCCAGCCCCTCCCCCCAAGGCTATAGCCCACCCGTTTTTTGGGCATTTTTGCGGCGGACGAACATGGGGACGGGACCTTCGGGCACTTATTTTTGGGCGCGGCTGTGCCCGCGGCCTATTTTTGGCACACGGAGGGTGTTCGCAAAGTCTCGCCCCATTCCGAGTCCGGCGGACGAACTTGGCCAGCCCCTCCCCCCAAGGCTATAGCCCACCCGTTTTTTGGGCATTTTTGCATCGGACGAACTTGGGGACGGGACCTTCGGGCGCTTATTTTTGGGCGCGGCTGTGCCACGCCGATTTTACACGGAGGGCGCTACAAAGTCTCGCCCCATTCCGAGTCCGGCGGACGATTTGGCCAGCCCTCCCCCAAGGCTAAAGCCCACCCTTTTTTGGGCATTTTTGCAGCGGACGAACTTGGTGACGGACCTTCGGGTACTTATTTTTGGGAGCGGCTGTGCCCGGGGCCGATGTTTGGCACACGGAGGGCACTGCAGTCTCGCCCCATTCCGAGTCCGACGGAGGCCAGCCCCTCCCCAAGGCTATAGCCCACCCGCTTTTTGGTCATTTTTGCGCGGACGAACTTGGGGACGGGATCTTCGGCGCTTATTTTTGGCGCTGCGGCCGCCTATTTGGTACACGGAGGGCGCCAGAAAGTCTCGTCCCCATTCCGAGTCCGGCGGATTTAACTTGGGGACGGGACCTTCGGGCTCATATTTTTGGGCGCGGCTGTGCCCAACCTAGTTTTGGCACACGGAGGGCGCTCGCAAAGTCTCGCCACATTCGAGTCCGGCGGACGAACTTGGCCAGCCCCTCCACCCAAGGCTAAATGTCACGGCCCGATCTGTTCCCACGCTTAAGCCGTGCGGCCTTAGGCGCCAAATTCGCACTCTCTTGGCCCTAAGTCAGCCTTACACCCAAATCCGTTGCTGGATTCGAGAAGTAGAAAGAGGATTCACTCTAACTCACTAAGGATGGGAGGAAATAACATATACTGCTCGATAGAATGCTTACAAAGCAATGTGTGCTGGAATTGTATATTTCTTCTTATTCCTTTTGGCCAAATGAGGCCCTCTTCTATTGATAGAGTACAAGGAAGTATCTAGAGAGTCTCTAGATTTATCACAACTACCACCTAAACACATTAATTACATAGGAAATATCTACATGCTCTACACAAGTCTCCATAGCTCTAGAATTCTCCATGGGCCAGGCCATGTGGAGGCTTGGGCCGTGACATTCTCCCCCACCTATTCCGGAGACGCCTCGCCGACTCACTGTGGAAGGCTTTGATCTTGTCTTGAACTGCCACAAATCGCTTATGCGGGCTCCCAACTTGTTTCGCTCTCGGGTAGTCCCTTCCATTTGATGAAGTACTCTTGGCATGGCGGAAAACTCTTCTTCCGAACCACACGGTCAGCCAAAATGGCCTCTACTTCTTTGTCATACACCCTTGTGTTGCCGAGTGGAGGGCGCTTGGATTCTCCCTTTTTCGGATCTTCCGTATCCCCATGGAATGGCTTCAAGGAACTCACGTGGAAGACCAGATTGAGTTTTTGCCAAGAGGGTAACTCAGCTTGTACGACACATTGCCGACCCTTTTGATGATGGGAAATGGCCCCTAGTATTTTCGGATGAGGCCCTTGTGCAGCGAACGTGTAGACTTGTGCTGGGCCGGAATGATCTTGACTAGCACTATGTCCCCCACGTTGAACTCCAAGTGTCTACGCTTGCTGTCTGCCCATTTCTTCATCCGCTTGGTTGCTTTGTCGAGGTGCGCCCGTGCTATGTCCGTTTGCTCATGCCACGACTTAGCCACTTTATATGCTGCAGGACACCTCCCGGTATAGCTCGTGATGAGTGTGTGTGGCATAAGCGGCTTCTGTCCCATGATCACCTCAAAAGGGCTCCTCGATGTAGCTTCGCTCCGCTGCAAGTTGTAGGAAAATTGGGCCACGTCTAGCAACTTTGCCCAATCATGCTGGTTGGCGCTCAAAAATTACCGCAAGTACAGCTCCAACAAGGCATTCACCCTCTCCGTTTGCCCGTCGGTTTGCGGATGAAAGCTCGTAGAAAAGTGCAGCGCCGACCCCATAAGCTTGAACAACTCAGTCCAAAACCTCCCCGTAAACTGGCTGTTGCGGTCGCTAATGATGGATATCAGAAGTCCCCAATACTTCACCACGTGCTTAAAGAAAAGCTTGATTGTGTCCTCCGCTGTGCACTCCTTCAAGGGCGGGAATGAAAGTGGCGTATTTCGAGAATCTGTCCACCACTACAACAATAGTCGCAAACCCTCCGATTTTGGAAGACAAGTGATGAAATCCATCGATATACTCTCCCACGGTCAATCCGGGTGGGCAGTGGCTCGAGCAACCCGCAGGGACATTGTTGCTCTGTTTTGTCCTGTTGGCATACTAAGCACATCCACGAACTGCTCCACTTCATCCCGCATCTGAGGCCAATAGTATGCCGACTCAAGCAATACCCGTGTCCGCCTTTGTCCCGGTGTCCAGCTCACTTCGTATCATGACACTCCTTGATCAATTTCCGCCGCAAGTTTCCCCACTTCGAACATAAACACGCCGTCCCTTGGTGTATAAAGGCCATCTTCGACCCAAAACCTCTTCGATTTCCCCTGTTGCACGAGAGAAACCAGCTGCTTGGCCAAGGGATCATGCTCCGTCTCCTCCTTGATGAGTGCAAGAAGCTCTCCTTGTATCCGACTCATGGTAGTAAGCTTGGCCTTCCGACTCAAGGCATCCGCTACCAAATTAGCCTTTCCGGGCTTATACTCCAGCACATAGTCAAATTCGGCCAAGAAATCTTGCCATCTCGCTTGCTTCGGACTAAGCTTCTTTTGGCTTTGGAAGTAACTAGTGGCTACGTTGTCCGTCTTCACCACGAACTTGGACCCAAGCAAGTAGTGCCTCCATGTGCGCAAGCAGTGCACTACCGCCGTCATCTCTTTCTCTTGTACCGTGTACCGCCGCTCCGTATCATTGAGCTTTCGGCTCTCAAAGGCTATCGGATGTTCGGCCTGCATCAACACACCACCAATAGCAAAATCGGAAGCATCAGTGTGTATCTCAAATGGTAAGTCATGGTTCGGCAGCACAAGTACCGGCTCTTCCATCACGGCCTTCTTGAGGGCATCGAAGGCTTGCTGGCTCCTTTCCGTCCATTCCCACTTGGTAGTCTTTTTGAGCAAATCAGTGAGTGGTGCGGCAATGGCGGAATAACCTCTAATGAACCTCCAATAATAGTTGGCAAGGCCTAAGAAAGAGCGCAACTCAGTCACCTTTGTGGGTGGCTCCCATTCGGCAATGGCTCGGACCTTGGCCTTGTCCATGAGCAGCGTCCCATCTCTGATTTTATGGCCAAGAAAATCCACCTCCAGTTTTGCAAACGAACACTTCTCCCTCTTCACATACAGCTCATTTTCCCGCAACACCCCGAACACGACCCGCAAGTGCTCAGCATGTTCCGCCAAGGTTTTGCTATAGACCACGATGTCATCGAGATACACCACCACAAACTGATCAAGGTATGGCTGGAATATGCGGTTCATGAGCGTGCAAAATGTGGCTGGAGCATTGGTGAGGCCGAAAGGCATTACCTTGAACTCGTACGCTCCATACCTCGTCACACAAGCGGTCTTCGGCTCATCTCCTCCAATCCGCACTTGGTAATATCCCGATCTAAGGTCCAGCTTGGAGAAATATTTGGCCTGTCCAAGTTGATCGAACAAGTCCGCAATCAGTGGGATGGGGTATTTGTTCTTCACGGTCACCTTGTTAAGAGCCCGGTAGTCGATACATAGTCGAAGTGAGCCATCATGCTTCCGCTGGAACAGCACCGGTGCTCCGTATGGTGCTTTTGAGGGCTGGATGTATCCTACGTCAAGCAGCTCCTTAATTTGCCTCCGCAACTCCTCTAGCTCCGGTGGAGACATGCGGTAAGGTGCTCGTGCAGGCGGTTTGGCACCCGGCTCCAGCTCAATCTTGTGGTCTACTTCCCTTTGTGGCGGCAACCGCTTTGGCAACTCAGGTGGCATCACATCCTTATACGCCTCAAGGACTTGGCCTACTGCCTCCGGTATGGGCTCCATGGCCATAGCGTCCTTCCCATCACCAACCTCATGAATGGTGGCGAAATGTGTCCTCATGCCGCTTGCAACCTTTGCTGATTTGCATGGCAGAAAGTTGGCCTGGTGGTGTGGCCTTACTCGCGGTCGGGACCAACCATGGGGCTCCCTCTAGGATACACATTGAGTTGTACCTCGGAAGTGGCACCGCATTGAACTGCCGCAAAAATTCCATGCCCAAAACAAGTGTAAAATCATCCAAAGGTACAACCGAGAAATTGGCCTTACCTCGCCAAGGGCCTAGGTGTAGCTCCACATCTCGCGCCACCCCGCTAAGTGGTTTGTTCTCTGAATTCACCGTCTTGAGCCAGCCATCCGATTTCTCAACCTTGAGTCCAAGCCGCTTGGCTTCATCCACCTTGATGAAGTTGTGGGATGCTCCCGTGTCAATCAAGGCTTGGGTTTGCTTTCCATTGATCGTAGCTTCAACGTGCATGAGCGACTTGTCCTGCACCTTGGCTGGAATTGGCTTGGCATTTAGCGCCTTGAAGAGTTGGAGACAACCCATGTTGGCGGCATCTGCTGGTGGTGCCTCCGGTTGCTTCTCCCCGGTCTCGCTAAACATGGCGTTGAAAGCCTTCTTCTTTGGGCAGTCCCGCACCCAATGGTCCCCATCGCAAAGGAAGCAATTGTGTTTCCGCTTAGCCTCCTTCTTGCCATCCTTCGAACCATCCTTCGGGCCATCCTTCTTTTGTGGCTTATCCTTGCCATCATGGTGCGGCTTATCTCCCTTCACTCCCCACCTTTGCCATGTTGTGGCTTATCATCCTTCTTCGGCTTGGAAGACTCACCCTTCCGGAATTCCACAAGCGTGTCAGCCTCGGTGAGGGCTGTAGAGATGTCACTCACTTGGCGCCGCTGCAACTCGTTGTGCCACGGCTGGTCCCTCCATGAAGTTGAACAGCAAATCATCCGTGTTCATGTTGTCGATTTGGAGCATGAGCTTTGAGAATTCATCGACATACTTTGAGATAGGCCCGTGTGCTTCAGCTCCCGCATCTTCTTACGAGCCTCATATGCCACATTCCCTGGATAGAATTGCCTCTTGAGCTCGCACTTCAGCAAGTCCCATGTGTTGATGATGCACGTCCCCACGCACAATCTCTGCATGCTTCCGCTGCCACCAAGCGGTCGCGTGATCCTCAAGGTACCCGGTCGCAATGTTCACCTTCTCTTGCTCACCTTGGATGTTGGTGGCCTCGAAGTACCTCTCCATGGACCACAAGAAGTTCTCGATCTCCTGGGCATCCCTCTTGCCCCCGTACCTCCTTGGCCTCGGAACCTCAACCCTCATTGGAGGTGCGGCATTGGTGTTGAGCACTCCGCCGGCCACCGCCTTCTTGCAAAGTGCCCAATCCATCTTAGTCTCTTCAAGGCCCGTGTGAAGCTCCTCCACTTGAGCCCTTAGTGCCTCAATAGAGTTCAGAACCACCGCTTGGAACTCCTCAAGGCTTTGGCGTTGCGCCACCACATCTTGGCTTAGATCGCCCATCCGCTCACCAAGATCATCCACCTCCTCCATCTTTTGCTCAAAGATCTCAAGGCGCTCTTTAATCTCAGCGACAGCAATCTCCCCACGGACAACCCGATTCTCCATGGCGTGGAGCAAGTCCACTGACTTCTCCTTGCTGTTTTTCCCCTTCTTTGCATTGAGGCTAGGCTCCCTCCCCCTTTGGTCATCATGAGTGCTCTCCGACATCCTTCCTTTCGAACAACGCAACTACCCACGAGTGTAGATGGCTCTGATACCAACTGTCACGGCCCGATCTGTTCCCACGCTAAGCCGTACGGCCTTAGGCGCCAAATTCGCACTCTCTTGGCCCTAAGTCAGCCTTACACCCAAATCCGTTGCTGGATTCGAGAAGCAGAAAGAGGATTCACTCTAACTCACTAAGGATGGGAGGAAATAACATATACTGCTCGATAGAATGCTTACAAAGCAATATGTGCTGGAATTGTATATTGCTTCCTATTCCTTTTGGCCAAATGAGGCACTCTTCTATTGATAGAGTACAAGGAAGTATCTAGAGAGTCTCTAGAGTTATCACAACTACCACCTAAACACATTAATTACATAGGAAATATCTACATGCTCTACACAAGTCTCCATAGCTCTAGAATTCTCCACGGGCCAGGCCATGTGGAGGCTTGGGCCGTGACATAAAGCCCACCCCTTTTTTGGGCATTTTTGCGGCGGACGAACTTGGTGACGGGACCTTCGGGCGCTTATTTGTGGGCGCGGCTGTGCCCGCGGCCTATTTTTACACTGGAGGGCACTCGCACAGTCTCGACCCCTTCCGAGTCCGACGGACGTTCTTGGCCAGCCCCTCCCCCCAAGGCTATAGCCCACCCGTTTTTTGGTCTTTTTTGTGGCGGACGAACTTGGTGACGGGACCTCGGGCGCTTATTTTTGTCCAGCTGTTCCCGCGTCCTATTTTTGCTACATGGAGGGCGCTCGCAAAGTCTCGCCCCATTCCGAGTCCGAGCGGATGACTTGGCCTGCCCTCTCCCCAAGGCTATAGCCCACCCATTTTTGGGCATTTTACGGACGAACTTGGTGGACGGGACCTGGGGCACTTATTTTTGTGTGCGGCTGTGCCCGATCCTATTTTTGGCACATGGAGGCGCTCGTAAAGTCTCGCCCCATTCCGGAGTCCGGCGGATTTGTCTTGGCCTGCCCCTCCCCCCAAGGCTATAGCCCACCCGATTTTTGGGCATTTTTGCGGCGGACGAGCTTGGGGACGGGACCTTCGGGCATTTATTTATTGGGCGCGGCTGTGCCCAAGGCCCTATTTCTGCCACACGGAGGGCTCTCGTAAAGTCTCGCCCCATTCCGAGTCCGGCGGACGAACTTGGGACGGGACCTTCGGGCGCATATTTTTGGGCACGGCTGTGCCCGTAGCCTAGTTTTGGCACACGGAGGGCGCTCGCAAAGTCTCGCCCCATTCCGAGTCCGGCGGACGAATTTGGCCAGCCCCTCCCCCCAAGGCTAAAGCCCACCCATTTTTTGGGCATTTTTGCAGCGGACGAACTTGGAGATGGGACCTTCGGGCGCTTATTTTTGTGCACGGCTGTGCCCGCGTCCTATTTTTGGCACAAGGAGGGCGCTCGTAAAGTCTCGCCCCATTCAGAGTCCGGCGGATTTAGCCTGCCCTCCCCAAGGCTATAGCCCACCCGCTTTTGGGCATTTTTGCGGCGGACGAACTTGGGGACGGGACCTTCGGGCATTTATTTATTGGCGCGGCTGTGCCGCCCTATTTTGGCACACGGAGGCGCTCGTAAAGTCTCGCCCCATTCGGAGTCCGCAAACTTGGGGACGGCACCTTTGGGGGCTTATTTTGGGCGCGCTGTGCACACGGCCTATTTTTGGCACACGGAGGGCGCTCATAAAGTCTCGCCCCATTTCGAGTCCGGCGGACCCAGGCCCTCCCCTCAAGGCTATAGCCCACCCGTTGTTTGGGCATTTTGGCGGAGGACGAACTTGGGGACGGGACCTTCGGGGCTTATTTTTGGGCGCGGCTGTGCCGCGGCCTATTTTTGGCAAATGGAGGGCGCAAAGTCTCGCCCCATTCCGAGTCCGCGGATCCTGCCCTCTCCTCCAAGGCTATAGCCCACCCGCTTTTGGGCATTTTTGCGGCGGACGAACTTGGGGACGGGACCTTCGGGCTTTTATTTTTAGGGCGCGGCTGTGCCCGCGCGTATTTGGCACACGGAGGCGCTCAAGTCTCGCCCCATTCCGAGTCCGCGGACGAACTTGGGGACGGGACTTGGCGCATATTTTGGGCGCGCTGTACCCGCAGCCTAGTTTTGGCACACGGAGGCGCTGCAAAGTCTCGCCCCATTCCGAGTCCGCGGACGAATCCAGCCCTCCCCTAAAGCCCACCCGTTTTTGGGCATTTTTGCAGCGGACGAACTTGGGGACGGGACCTTCGGGCGCTTATTTTTGTGCACGGCTGTGCCAAGGCCTATTTTTGGCACATGGAGGGCGCAAAGTCTCGCCCATTCCGAGTCCGGCGGATGAACTTGGCCTGCCCCTCCCCCAAGGCTATAGCCCACCGTTTTTGGGCATTTTTGGCGGATGAACTTGGGGTCGGGACCTCGGGCATTTATTTTGGGCGCGCTTTGCCTGGCCTATTTTAGTGGAGGGCACTCGCAAAACCTCGCTCCATTCCGAGTCCGGGCGGACGAACTTGGCCAGCCCTCCCCCAAGGCTATAGCCCACCCGCTTTTGGGCATTTTTGCGGCGGACGAACTTGGGGATGGGACCTTCGGGCGCTTATTTTGGGTGCGGTGCCCGCCCAGCCTATTTTACCACATGGAGGCGCTCGCAAAGTCTCGTCCCCATTCCGAGTCCGGCGGAGGAACTTGGGGACGGGACCTTATTTTTGGGCGCCACAGCCCATGGCCTATTTTTGGCACACGGAGGGCGCCGCAAAGTCTCGCCCATTCCAGTCCGCCTCCAGCTAAAGCCCACGCCCTTTTTTGGGCATTTTGCGGTGGACGAACTTGGTGACGGGACCTTGGGCGCTTATTTTGGGCGCGGCTGTGCCCACGGCCTATTTTGGTACATGGAGGGCACTCCGCAGTCTCGCCCTATTCCGAGTCCGAGCGGAACTTGGCCAGCCTCCCCCAAGGCTATAGCCCACCCATTTTTGGTCATTTTTGCGGCGGACGAACTTGGGGACGGGACCTTGGGCGCATGTATTTTGGGCGCGCTGTGTCCAGCCTATTTGGCAACTCGGTCTCGCCCTTATTTTTGGGCGGGCTGTGGACGAATTTTTGGGCTCAAAGCAGCCTATTTTTTTGGGCACGGAGGGGGCACTCGCAAAGTCTCACCCCATTCCGAGTCCGAGCGGACGAAGTTGACCTGCCCCTCCCCCTGGCTATAGCCCACCCGTTTTTGGGCATTTTTGCGGCGGACGAACTTGGGACGGGACCTTCGGGCTTATTTTTGGCACGGCTGTGCCAGCGGCCTATTGGCACACGGAGGCGCTCGAAGGAGTCGCCCATTCCGAGTCCGGCGGACGAACTTGGCCAGCCTCCCCAAGGCTATAGCCCACCCTGGGCATTTTTCGGCAGACAAACTTCGGGACGCACTTATTTTTGTGTGGCTGTGCCCATGGCCTGGCCTGAGGTGCTTCTCACCCCATTCCGAGCCCAGCGGATGAACTTGGCCAGCCCCTCCCCCAACGCTATAGCCCACCCGTTTTTGGACATTTTTATGCGAGGCGGACGAACTTGGGAACGGGACCTTCGGGGCTTACTTTTTGTGCGCTGTGCCCGTGGGCCTATTTTTGGCACACGGAGGGCTCTCGCAAAGTCTCACCCCATTCCGAGTCCGAGCGGATTGGCCAGCCCTTCCCCCAAGGCTATATCCCGCCCCGCTTTTTTGGGCATTTTTCGTGGCGGACGAACTTATGGGACAGGACCTTCTGGCGCGATCTGGGCGGGGTGTGTGCCCGCTTATTTTTGGCACACACACGGAGGGCTCATTCAGTCTGGACGGGAGTGGGCCAGCCATTCCGGAGTCCGGCGGACCCGAACATGGCCAACCCCTCCCCAAAACTATAGCCTTGGGCATTTTGCAGGCGGACGAACTTGGGGACGGGACCTTCGGGCGCTTATTTTTGGGCGCGGCTGTGCCCTGGCCTATTTGGCACACAGTGGGGCTCGCAAAGTCTCGCCCCATTCGAGAATCCGACGCGGACGAACTTGGCCAGCCCCTCCCCCAAGGCTATAGCCACCCATTTTTAGGCATTTTTGGTAGGACGAACTTGGGCCGGACCTTCGGGGCTTAGGGTTTGCCGCGACTGTTTTGGCACACGGAGGGCTCGCAAAGTCTCGCCCCACCCCAGCGGAAGCCCTCCCAAGGCGGGCATTTAAGGCAATCTGGACCTTCGGGCTTATTTTGGGCGCCTTTTAAGGCTATAAATCTCGCCCAATTCCCGGCCAGCCCTCCCCAAAGTAGCCCGTTTTAGGCATTTTGCGGCGGACGAACTTGGGGCGGGACCTCGGGGCTTATTTTTGGTCACGGCTGTGCTGCGCCTATTTTGGCATACGGAGGGCGCTCGCAAAGTCTCACCCCATTCAGTCCGGCGGACGAGTTGGCCAGCCTCCCCCAAGGCTATAGCCACCCGTTTTTGGGCATTTTGCGGCGGACGAACTTGGGGCGGGACCTTCGGGGCTTATTTTTGGGGCGCGGCTGTGCGCGGCCTGGTGTACAGCACACGGAGGCCGCTGCAAAGTCTCGCCCCATTCGAGTCCGGCGGACGAACTTGGCCAGCCCTCCCCCAAGGCTATAGCCCACCCGTTTTTGGGCATTTTGCGGCGGACGAACTTGGGCACCGGGACCTTGGGGGCTTATTTTGGGTGCGGCTGTGCGCGCGGCCTGCCCACAGCACACGGGGCGCTGCAAAGTCTCGCCCCATTCCGAGTCCGTGGATGAAGTGGCCTGCCCCTCCCCAAAGGATATAGCCCACCCGTTTTTGGGCTTTTTTGCGGCGGACGATTTGGGGACCGGACCTTGGGGCTTATTTTTGGGCGCGGCTGTGGTCCTGCCTATTTTTGGCACACGGAGAATTGCTCGCAAAGTCTCGCCCAATTCCGAGTCCGGGGACGGTTGGCCAGCCTCCCCAAAGGCTATAGCCCACCCGTTTTGGGCATTTTGGGCGAGACGAACTTGGGGGACGGGACCTTCGGGGCTTATTTTACGGCTGTGCCTGCGGCCCTATTTTGGCACACGGAGCGCTCGCAAGTCTCACCCCATTCCGAGTCCGCGGACGAAGTTGGCCTGCCCCTCCCCCAAGGCTATAGCTCACCCGTTTTTGGGCATTTTTGCTGCGGGATGAACTTGGGGACGCGGGACCTTCTGGGGCTTATTTTGGGCGCGGCTGTGTCCTATGGCGGCCTGGCACACACGGAGGCCGCTCGCAAAGTCTCGCCCCATTCTGAGTCCGGCGGACGAAGTTGGGCCAGCCCTCCCCCAAGGCTATAGCCCACCGTTTTTGGGCATTTTGCGGCGGGACGAACTTGGGGCGGGACCTTCGGGAGCTTATTTTTGGAGTGCGGCTGTGCGCGCTGGCCTATTTTGCACACGGAGCGCTCGCAAAGTCTCGCCCCATTCCGAGTCCGGCGGACGAATGGCCAGCCTCCCCCAAGGCTATAGCCTACCCGGGGGGCTTTTTGGGCGGCTTTTGCGGCGAACTTGGGGGCGGGACCTTGAGCTTATTTTCCCCAAGGCTGGTTTTTTGCGAGGGGCTGTGCCGCGGCCTATTTTAACCGCGGACCGCTCGCACACACTCTGCTTCCCATTTTAGGCGGATTTCATTTTGGGTGCGGCTGTGCCTTGCCTTCCTTAAGTCTCGCCCCATTCCGAGTCCGAGCGGACGTGGTGGCCAGCCCCTCCCCCAAGGCTATAGCCACCACCATTTTTAGGCATTTTACGCGGGCGGATGAACTTGGGGGCCACGGACCTTCGGGGGGCTTATTTTTGGGCGCGGGCTGTGCCCGCGGCCTACACCCCAGCACACGGAGGCGCTCGCAAAGTCTCGCCCCATTCGAGTCCGAAGGTGGCCAGCCCTCCCCCAAGGCTATAGCCCACCCGTTTTGGGACTTTTTGCCGCGACGAACTTGAGGACTGGACCTTCGGGGCTTATTTTTGGGCGCGGCTGTGGTCGCGGCCTATCTTTGGCACACGGAGGGTGCT
This sequence comes from Citrus mangshanensis, assembly GCA_030449895.1. NCBI lineage: Eukaryota > Viridiplantae > Streptophyta > Magnoliopsida > Sapindales > Rutaceae > Citrus > Citrus mangshanensis. The sequence continues at coordinate 45,774 of JASUUJ010000182.1, forward strand.
CGCAAAAGTCTCGCCCAATTCCGAGTCCGGGGGGACAAGTTGGCCAGCCCCTCCCCAAAGGCTATAGCCCACCCGTTTTGGGCATTTTTGCGGCGGACGAACTTGGGGGCCAGGGACCTTAGGGGCTTATTTTTGGGCGCGGCTGTGCCTGCGGCCTATTTTTAGGCACACGGAGCGCTGCAGGTCTCACCCCATTCCGGAGTCCGAGCGGAAGAAGTTGGACTGCCCCTCCCCCAAGGCTATAAGCCCACCCGTTTTTGGGCATTTTGCGGCGGACGAACCTGAGGGGGCGGACCTTCGGGAGCTTATTTTTGGTCGCGGCTGTCCAGCGCGGCCTATTACAGCACCACGGAGGCGCTCGCAAAGTCTCGCCCATTCTAAGTCCAGCGGACGGGGTGGCCAGCCCCTCCCCCAAGGCTATAGCCCACCCGTTTTTGGGCATTTTACGCGGACGAAACTTGGGGACGGGACCTTCGGGGCTTATTTTTGGCGCGGCTGTAGTCGCGGCCTATTTTTAGGCACACGGAGCGCTCGCAAAGTCTCGCCCCATTCCGAGTCCGAGGCGGAAGAGTTGGCCAGCCCCTCCCCCAAGGCTATGCCCACCCGTTTTGGGCATTTTGCGGCGGACGAACTTGGGGCGGGACCTTCGGGGGCTTATTTTTGGGCGTGGCTGTGCCTGCGGCCTATTTTGGCACACGGAGGCGCTCGCAAAGTCTCGTCCCCATTCCGAGTCCGGCGGACGGTTGGACTGCCCCTCCCCCAAGGCTATAGCCCACCCGTTTTGGCATTTTGCGGCGGACGAACCTGGGACGGGACCTTCGGGAGCTTATTTTTGGTCGCGGCTGTCCAGCGCCCGGCCCTACAGCACACGGAGGCGCTCGCAAAGTCTCGCCCCATTCTAAGTCCAGCGGACGAAGGTGGCCAACCCCTCCCCCAAGACTATAGCCCACCCGTTTTTGGGCATTTTACGTGAGACGAACTTGGGGCCAGGGACCTTCGGGGAGCTTATTTTTGGGCGTGCACGGCTGTGCCAGCGCGGCATTCACGAGGCGCTCGCAAAGTCTCGCCCCATTCCCGAGTCCGTCTCGCCCAGCGGACGAAGGTGGCCAACCCTCCCCCAGGCTATAGCCACCCGTGCAGCTTTAGTTTTGGCCGCAGACGAACTTGGGACTGGACCTTGGGGGCTTATTTTGGCGCGGCTGTGCCCATGCGCACACGGAGGGTGCTCGAAAAGTCTCGCCCAATTCCGAGTCCGGGGGACGAAGTTGGCCAGCCCCTCCCCCAAAGGCTATAGCCCACCCGTTTTTTGGGCAGTTTTGCGGCGGAAGAAAGTGGGGACGGGACCTTCGGGGGCGTATTTTTGGGCGCGGCAGTGCCGGCGGCTATTTTTGCACACGGAGGCGCTCGCAAAGTCTCACCCCCATTCCCGAGTCCGAGGCGGAAGAGTTGGACTGCCCCTCCCCCAAGGCTATAGCCCACCCGTTTTTAGGGCATTTTGCGGCGGACGAACCTGGGGACGGGACCTTCGGGAGCTTATTTTTGAGTCGCGGCTGTCCGCGCGGCCTGGGCACCACGGGCGCTCGCAAAGTCCTCCCCCAAGTCGCCCCATTTTAAGTCCAATCGCGGGGCGCGGCTGTGTGGGTGCCTACGAAGGAGGGGTGGCCTCCTCCCCACTCCCAGGCTGCCATTTTTGCACCCACCCGTTTTGGGCATTTTGCAGAGGGCGTTGGCCAGGCGAACTTGGGACGGGACCTTCGGGGGCTTATTTTTGGGCGCGCTGTGGCGGCCTAGCTTTTTCTACGGAGGCTCGCAAAGTCTCGCCCCATTCCGAGAGTCGAGCGGAAGAAGTTGGCCTGCCCCTCCCCAAAGGCTATAGCCCACCCGTTTTTAGGCATTTTGCGGCGGACGGGGGGAGCCGGGACCTTCGGGAGCTTATTTTGGGCGTGGCTGTGCCTGCGGCCTATTTTTGGCCACACCCCAGGAGGCGCTCGCAAAGTCTCACCCCATTCGAGTCCGGCGGGACCAGGGATTGGACTGCCCCTCCCCCGAGGCTATAGCCCACCCGTTTTTGGCATTTTGCGGCGGACGAACCTGGGGACGCCAGGACCTTCGGGAGCTTATTTTGGTCGCGGCTGTCATGCGGCCTATTTGGCACACGGAGGCGCTCGCAAAGTCTCGCCCCATTCTAAGTCCAGCGGACGGTGGCCAACCCCTCCCCGAGGCTATAGCCCACCCGTTTTGGAGGCATTTTGCGGCGGACAACTTGGGGACGGGACCTTCGGGGCTTATTTTTGGGCGCGACTGTAGTCGTGGCCTATTTTTGGCAGCACGGAGGCGCTGCAAAGTCTAGCCCCATTCCCGAGTCCGTGGGGCGAAGTTGGCCAGCCCTCCCCAAAGGCTGTAGCCCACCGTTTTTGGGCATTTGTGCGGCGGACGGGAACTTGGGGCCTACGGGACCTTCGGGGCTTATTTTTGAGTTCTGACTGTGCCCGCGCCTATTTTGGCACAGCACAGGGAGGCCTCGCAAAATCTCGTCCCATTCCGAGTCCGAGCGGACGAAGTTGGCCAGCCCCTCCCCCAAGGCTATAGCCCACCGTTTTTAGGGCATTTTGCGGCGGACGAAGTTGGGGACGGGACCTTCGTAAGGCTTATTTTTAGGCACGCGCTGTGCCCAGCCCTACTTCACACACAGCACACGGAGGCGCTCGCAAAGTCTCGCCACATTCAGTCAGCGGACAGGTTGGCCAGCCCTCCCCAAAGGCTATAGCCCACCGTTTTTAGGCATTTTTGCGGCGGACCCAGACTTGAGGCGGGACCCCGGGGGACTTATTTTTGGGCGCGGCTGTGGTCGCGGCCTATTTTTGGCGCACGGAGGGTGCTCGCAACATCTCGCCCCATTCCGAGTCCGGGGGACGAAGTTGGCCAGCCCTCCCCCAAAGGCTGTAGCCCACCGTTTTTGGGCATTTTTGCGAGCGAGACTTGGGGGCGGGACCTTGGGAGCTTATTTTGGGCGCGGCTGTGCGCGCGGCCTATTTTTGCACACGGAGGCGCTGTAAAGTCTCGCCCCATTAGAGTCCGGGGCAGACGAAGTTGGCCAGCCCTCCGAGCCACCCGTTTTTGGCCATTTTGCAGCGGGGCGAGAGTTGGGGCAGGACCTTGGGGGCTTATTTTTGGCGCGGCTGTGGTCGCCGGCCTATTTTCGCCGGGAGGAGCGCTGCCAGCGTCTCGCCCCATTCGAGTCGGGGGACGGGGTTGGCCAGCCCTCCCCCAAAGTGCAGCCCACCGTTTTGGGCATTTTGCGAGGCGAACTTGAGGACGGGACCTTCGAGCTTATTTTTGGGGGCTGTGCGCGCGGCCTCACCACAGGCGCTGTGTCTCGCCCCATTCGAGTCGGCGGGCGAGGTGGCCAGCCCCCCCCAAGGCTATAGCCACGTTTTTGGGCATTTTTGGCGGACGGGGGGACGGGACCTTGGGGCTTATTTTGGAGTGCGGCTGTGAGTGCGGCCTATTTTAGCGCACGGAGGCGCTCGCGCGTCTCGCTCCATTCCGAGTCCGGGGCCGGTTGGCCAGCCCTCCCCAGGCTGTAGCCGCCCGTTTTTGGGCATTTTTGCAGCGAGGCAGAAGTTGGGGCGGGACAATCGGGGCTTATTTTTGGGCGCGGCTGTGGTCGCGCCCTATTTTGGCACACGGAGGGTGCTGCAAGTCTCGCCCCATGCCGAGTCAGGGGATGAAGTTGGCCAGCCCCCTCCACCAAAGGCTATAGCCCGCCCGTTTTGTGCATTTTTGCGAGGCGGATGAACTTGGGGATGGGACCTTCGAGGGGCTGATTTTGGGCGCGGCTGTGCCTGCGGCCTATTTCACACGGAGGCGCTCGCAAAGTCTCGCCCCATTCCGAGTCCGAGCGGACGATTGGCCTGCCCTCCCCTAGGCTATAGCTCACCCATTTTTGGGCATTTTTGCGGCGGACGAACTTGGGGGCCACGGACCTTCCGGGCTTATTTTTGGAGTGCGGCTGTGCCGCGGCCTATTTTGCCCCACACGGGGCTGCTCGTAAAGTCTCGCCCCATTCTGAGTCCATTTGGTGCGGACGGTTGGGCAGCCCACTCCCCCCAGCTATAGCCCACCCGTTTTGGGCATTTTACGGCGGACGAACCTGGGGCCAGGACCTTGGGACCTTAATTTTGGCGCGGCTGTCCTTGTGACCCAGCACACGGAGCGCTCGCAAAGTCTCGCCCCATTACGCAGGTCCAGCGGAGCGAAGGTGGCCAACCCTCCCCCAAGGGTATAGCCACCCGCTTTTGGGCATTTTGCGGACGAACCTGGGGCGGGACCTTCGGGAGCTTATTTTGGGCGCCGCTGTAGTCGCGGCCTGGCAGCACACGGAGGTGCTCGTAGTCTCGCCCCATTCAGGTCCAGCGGACGAAGGTGGCCAACCCCTCCCCCAAGGGTATAGCCCACCCGTTTTTGGGCATTTTGCGGCGGACGAACTTGGGAGAGGACCTTCGAGGGACTTATTTTTGGGCACGGCTGTGCCGCGCCTAACCCACAGGCACACGGAGGCCACTCGCAAAATCTCCTCCCATTCCGAGTCCGAGGCGGACCAGAGGATTGGCCAGCCTCCCCCGAGGCTATAGCTCACCCGTTTTTGGGCATTTTGCGGCGAGACGAACTTGGGGGCGGGACCTTCCAGGCTTATTTTTGGGCACGGCTGTGCCACGGCCTGGCACACGGAGGGCACTGCAAAGTCTCGCCACATTCCGAGTCCCGGACGAAGTTGGCCAGCCCTCCCCCAAGGCTATAGCCCACCCATTTTGGGCATTTTGCGGCGGACGAACTTGGGGCCGGGACCTTCAGGGGCTTATTTTTAGGCGCGGCTGTGGTCGGCGGCTATTTTTGGTGCAGGAGCCGGTGCTTTCGCAATGTCTCGCCCCATTCCGAGTCCGGGGGACGAAGTTGGCCAGCCCTCCCCCAAAGGCTGTAGCCCACCCGTTTTTTGGGCATTTTTGCGGCAGAAGAACTTGGGGATGGACAATCGGGGGCTTATTTTTGGCGCGGCTGTGGTGCAGCCTATTTTTGCACACGGAGGGTGCTGCAAATCTCGCCCCATTCCGAGTCCGGGGGACGAAGTTGTAGCCCCCAAAGGCTATAGCCCACCTGTTTTTAGGCAATTTTGCGGCGGATGAACTTGGGGGCGGGACCTTCGGGGGCTTATTTTTGGGCGCGGCTGTGTCTGCGGCCTGGCCATTTTTAGCACTGGAGGCGCTCGCAAAGTCTCGCCCCATTCCGAGTCCGAGCGGACGAAGTGGGCCTACCCCCTCCCCCAAGGCTATAGCTCACCCCATTTTTTGGGCATTTTGCGCGGACGAACTTGGGGACGGGACCTTCCAGGGGCTTATTTTTGGAGTGCGGCTGTGCCGCGGCCTGTACAGCACCACGGAGGCTGCTCGCAAAGTCTCGCCCCATTCTGAGTCCGGCGGACGAGTTGGGCCCCTCCCCCAACGCTATAGCCCACCCGTTTTTGGGCATTTTACGGCGGACGAACCTGGGGGCCAGGGACCTTCGGGACCTTAATTTTGGGCGCGGCTGTCGCGCGGCTATTTTTGGCACACGGAGGGCTCTGCAAAGTCTCGCCCCATTCTGAGTCCAGCGGACGAAGTGGCCAGCCCTCCCCCAAAGAGGTATAGCCCACCGCTTTTGGGCATTTTGCGAGCGGACGAACCTGGGGCGGGACCTTCGGGAGCTTATTTTTGGGCGCCGCTGTAGTCACGGCCTATTTTTGGCACACGGAGGGCGCTCGTAAAGTCTCGCCCCATTCCGAGTCCGGGGGACGAAGTTGGCCAGCCCTCCGCCAAAGGCTGTAGCCCACCCCTTTTTTGGGCATTTTTGCTGCGGACGAACTTGGGGACGGGACCTTCGGGAGTTATTTTTGGTTACGGCTGTGCCCGCGCCCTATTTTTGGCACACGGAGGCCACTCGCAAAATCTCGTCCCATTCCGAGTCCGGCGGACGAAGTTGGCCAGCCCCTCCCCCCAAGGCTATAGCCCACCCGTTTTTTGGGCATTTTTGCGGCGGATGAAGTTGGGGACGGGACCTTCGTGGGCTTATTTTTGGGCGCGGCTGTGCCTGCGGCCTACACTTTGCACCACGGAGGGTGCTCGCAAAGTCTCGCCACATTCCAGTCCGGCGGACAGAAGTTGGCCAGCCTCCCCAAGGCTATAGCCCACCGTTTTTCGGCATTTTTGCGAGACGAACTTGGGGCGGGACCTTCGGGGGCTTATTTTGGTGCGGCTGTGCCCGCGACCTATTTTGCACACGGAGGTGCTCGCCAAATCTCGCCCCATTCGAGTCCGGACGGGAAGTTGGCCAGCCTCCCCCAAGGCTATAGCCCACCCATTTTTAGGCATTTTGTGGCGAATTTGGGGGGGACCTTGGGGCTTATTTTTGGGTGCGGCTGTGCCCGCGGCCTATTTTTGGCACACGGAGGCGTTCGCAAAGTCTCACCACATTCCGAGTCCTGCGGACAGAAGTTGGCCAACCCCTCCCCCAAGGCTATAGCCCACCCGTTTTGGGCATTTTGCGGCGGGAACTTGGGGGCCAGGGACCTTCGGGGGCTTATTTTTGGGCGGCTGTGCCTGCGGCCTATTTTTACACTTTGAGTCCGCTCGCAAAGTCTCGGCCCATTCCGAGTCGGCGGACCCGAAAGTTGGCCAGCCCCTCCCAAGGATATAGCCCACCCATTTTTGGGCATTTTGCGGCTGACGAACTTGGGGACGGGTCCTTCGGGGCTTATTTTTGGGCGCGGCTGTGCCCGCGGCCTGGCCAGGCACCACGGAGGCGTTTGCAAGTCTCGCCCCATTCCGAGTCAGCGGACGAAGGTGGCCAGCCCCTCCCCCAAGGCTAGCCCACCGTTTTTGGGACTTTTTGCGGCGGACGAACTTGGGGCCAGGGACCTTCGGGGAAAAACTTATTTTTTGGGCCAGCGGCTGTGCCGCGGCCTATTTTGGCCCACACGGAGGTGCTCGCAAAGTCTCGCCCCATTCCGAGTCCGAGCGGACGAAGTTGTGCCCCCCTCCCCCAAGGCTATAGCCCACCCATTTTGGGCATTTTGCGGCGGCGAACTTGGGGCCAGGACCTTCGGGGGCTTATTTTTTGGGCGCAGCTGTGCCTGTGGCCTATTTTGGCACACGGAGGCGTTCGCAAGTCTCACCACATTCCGAGTCCTGCGGACGAAGTTGGCCAGCCCCTCCCCCCATGGCTATAGCCCACCGGTTTTTGGGCATTTTTTGCGGCGGACGAACTTGGGGCCAGGGACCTTCGGGAGCTTATTTTGGGCGCGGCTGTGCCGCGGCCTGGAACACGGAGACCGCTCGCAAAATCTCGCCCCATTCCGAGTCCGGCGGACGAAGTTGGCCAGCCCCTCCCCCCATGGATATAGCCCACCCATTTTTGGGCATTTTTGGCTGACGAACTTGGGACGGGACCTTCGAGGGCTTATTTTGGGCGAGGCTGTGCCCACGGCCTATTTTTGGCACACGGAGGGCGTTTGCAAAGTCTCGCCCCATTCCGAGTCCGGCGGACGAAGTTGGCCAGCCCCTCCCCCCATGGCTAGCCCACACGTTTTTTGGGACGTTTTGCGGCGGACGAACTTGGGGACGGGTCCTTCGGGGGCATATATTTGGACGTGGATCTGCCCGCGGCCTATTTTTGGCACACGGAGGGTGCTCGCAAAGTCTCGCCCCATTCCGAGTCCGGCGGACGAAGTTGGACAGCCCCTCCCCCCAAGGCTATAGCCCACCCATTTTTGTGGCATTTTTGCGGCGGGCGAACTTGGGGACGGGACCTTCGGGGGATTATTTTTGGGCGCGGCTGTGCCCATGGCCTATTTTTGGCACACGGAGGGCGTTCGCAAAGTCTCACCACATTCCGAGTCCTGCGGACGAAGTTGGCCAGCCCCTCCCCACAAGGCTATAGCCCACCCGTTTTTTGGGCATTTTTGCGGCGGACGAACTTGGGGACGGGACCTTCGGGGGCTTATTTTTGGGCGAGGCTGTGCCCGCGGCCTATTTTTGGCACACGGAGGCCGCTCGCAAAGTCTCGCCCCATTCCGACTCCGGCGGACGAAGTTGGCCAGCCCCTCCCCCCATGGATATAGCCCACCCATTTTTTGGGCATTTTTGCGGCTGACGAACTTGGGGACGGGACCTTCGGGGGCTTATTTTTGGACGAGGCTGTGCCCGTGGCCTATTTTTGGCACACGGAGGGCGTTTGCAAAGTCTCGCCCCATTCCGAGTCCGGCGGACGAAGTTGGCCAGCCCCTCCCCCCAAGGCTAGCCCACCCGTTTTTTGGGACTTTTTGCGGCGGACGAACTTGGGGACGGGACCTTCGGGGGCTTATTTTTGGACGCGGCTGTGCCCGTGGCCTATTTTTGGCACACGGAGGCCGCTCGCAAAGTCTCGCCCCATTCTGAGTCCGGCGGACGAAGTTGGCCAGCCCCTCCCCCCAAGGCTATAGCCCACCCGTTTTTTGGGCATTTTGCGGCGGACGAACTTGGGGACGGGACCATCGGGGGCTTATTTTTGTGCACGGCTGTGTCCGTGGCCTATTTTTGGCGCACGGATGGCGCTCGCAAAGTCTCGCCCCATTCCGAGTCCGGCGGACGAAGTTGGCCAGCCCCTCCCCCCAAGGCTATAAGCCCACCCGCTTTTTGGGCATTTTTGCGGCGGACGAACTTGGGGACGGGACCTTCGGGGGCTTATTTTTGGGCGCGGCTGTGCCCATGGCCTATTTTTGTCACATGGAGGGCGCTCGCAAAGTCTCGCCCCATTCCAAGTCCGGCGGACGAAGTGGGCCAGCCCCTCCCCCCAAGGCTATAGCCCACCCATTTTTTGGGCATTTTAGCGGCGGAAGAACTTGGGGACGGAACCTTCGGGGGCTTATTTTTGGGCGCGGCTGTGTCCGCGGCCAATTTTTGGCACCCGGAGGGCGCTCATAAAGTCTCGCCCCATTCCGAGTCCGTCGGACGAAGTTGGCCAGCCCCTCCCCCCAAGGCTATAGCCCACCCGTTTTTTGGGCATTTTTGCGGCGGATGAACTTGGGGAGGGACCTTCGGCGGCTTATTTTTGGGCGTGACTTAGCCAGCGGCCTAGTCTTTACACAGGGGCGCTCCCAAAGTCTCGCCCCATTCCGAGTCCGGCGGTTGAAGTTGGCCAGCCCCTCCTCCCAAAGCTATAGCCCACCCGTTTTTTGGGCATTTTTGCGGCGGACGAACTTGGGGATGGGACCTTCGGGGGCTTATTTTTGGGCGTGGCTGTGCCCACGGCCTATTTCGGCACACGGAGGCGCTTGCAAAGTCTCGCCCCATTCCGAGTCCGGCGGACGAGTTGGCCAGCCCCTCCCCCAGGCTATAGCCCACCCCTTTTTGGGCATTTTTGCGGCGGACGAACTTGAGGACGGGACCTTCGGGGGCTTATTTTTGGGCGCGGCTGTGCCCACGGCCTATTTTTGGCACACGGAGTCCGCTCACAAAGTCTCGCCCCATTCCGAGTCCGGCAGACGAAGTTGGCCAGCCCCTCCCCGCAAGGCTATAGCCCACCCGTTTTTTGGGCATTTTTGCGGCGGACGAACTTGGGGACGGGACCTTCGGGGGCTTATTTTTGGGCGCGGCTGTGCCCGGTGCCTATTATTGGCACACGGTGGGCGCTCGCAAAGTCTCACCCCATTCCGAGTCCGGCGGACGAAGTGGGCCAGCCCCTCCCCCCAAGGCTATAGCCCACCCGTTTTTTGGGCATTTTTGCGGCGGACGAACTTGGGGACGGGACCTTCGGGGGCTTATTTTTGGGCGCCGCTGTGCCGCGGCCTATTCCCACAGCACACGGAGGCCGCTCGCAAAGTCTCGCCCCATTCCGAGTCCGGCGGACGAAGTTGGCCAGCCCGTCCCCCCAAGGCTATAGCCCACTCGTTTTTTGGGCAATTTGGCGGCGGAAGAACTTGGGGACGGGACCTTCGGGGGCTTATTTTACGGCGCGCCTGTGCCCGCGGCCTATTTTTGGCACACGGAGGGTGCTCGCAAAGTCTCGCCCCATTCTGAGTCCGGCGAACGAAGTTGGCCAGCCCCTCCCCCCAAGGATATAGCCCACCCGTTTTTTGGGACTTTTTGCGGCGGACGAACTTGGGGACGGGACCTTCGGGGGCTTATTTTTTGGCGCGGCTGTGCCCGTGGCCTATTTTTGGCACACGGAGGGCGCTCGCAAAGTCTCGCCCCATTCCGAGTCCGGCGGACGAAGTTGGCCAGCCCCTCCCCCCAAGGCTATAGCCCACCCATTTTTTGGGCATTTTTGCGGCGGACGAACATCGGGACGGGACCTTCGGTGGCTTATTTTTGGGCGCGGCTGTGCCCGCGGCCTATTTTTGGCACACGGAGGCCGCTCGCAAAGTCTCGCCCCATTCCGAGTCCGGCGGACGAAGTTGGCCAGCCCGTCCCCCCAAGGCTATAGCCCACCCGTTTTTTGGCCATTTTTGCGGCGGACGAACTTGGGGACGGGACCTTCAGGCACTTATTTTTGGGCGCGGCTGGCCCGTGGCCTATTTTTGGGCCAGCCCCTCCCCCAAGGCTATAGCCACCGTTTTTGGCATTTTGCGGCGGACGAACTTGGAGGCGGGGGCTCGCGGCTGTGCCAAAGTCTCGCCCCATTCGAGTCCGGCGGACAGGCGTTTGGCCAGCCCCTCCCCCAAGGCTATAGCCCACCCGTTTTCGGCGCGGCTGTGCCCGGTGCCTAGTGGGCGCTTCTCACCCCATTCCGCGGCGGACGAAGTGGGCCAGCCCTCCCAAGGCTATAGCCCACCCGGGCATTTGCGGCGGACCTTGACCTTGGGCGCTTATTTTTGGGCGCGGCTGTGCCAGCGGCCTATTTTTGGCACACGGAGGGTGCTCGCAAAGTCTCGCCCCATTCCGAGTCCGCCGGACGAAGTTGGCCAGCCCCTCCCCCCAAGGCTATAGCCCACCCGTTTTTTGGCCATTTTTGCGGCGGACGAACTTGGGGACGGAACCTTCGGGCACTTATTTTTGGGCGCGGCTGTGCCTGCAGCCTATTTTTGGCACACGGAGGGTGTTCGCAAAGTCTCGCCCCATTCCGAGTCCGGCGGATGAAGTTGGCCAGCCCCTCCCCCCAAGGCTATAGCCCACCAATTTTTTGGGCATTTTGCGGCGGACGAACTTGAGGCCAGGGACCTTCGGGGAGCTTATTTTTGGGCGCGGCTGTGTCCGCGGCCTATTTTGGCCCACACACGGAGGCGTTGGCAAAGTCTCGCCCCATTCAGTCCGAGCCGGACGAAGTTGGCCAGCCCCTCCCCCCAAGGCTATAGCCCACCCGTTTTTTGGGCATTTTTGCGACGGACGAACTTGGGGACGCGACCGTCGGTGGCTTATTTTTTGGTACGGCTGTGTACGCGGCCTATTTTTGGTACACGGAGGCCGCTCGCAAAGTCTCACCCCATTCCGAGTCCGGCGGATAGGTTGGCCAGCCCACTCCCCAAGGCTATAGCCCACCCATTTTTGGGCATTTTTATGGGACGAACTTGGGGACGGGACCGTCGGCGCTTATTTTGGGCGCGGCTGTGCCTGACCTCTTTTGGCACACGGAGGCGCTCGCAAAGTCTCGCCCCATTCCGAGTCCGGCGGACCAGAGTTGGCCAGCCCCTCCCCCAAGGCTATAGCCCACCCGTTTTGGGCATTTTGCAGCGGACGAACTTGGTGACGGGACCTTCGGGGGCTTATTTTTGGGCGCAGCTTTGTCCGTTGCCTATTTTTGGCACCACGGAGGCCGCTCGCAAGTCTCGCCCCATTACGAGTCCGGCGGACGAGTCGGCCAGCCCTCCCAGGGCTATAGCCCACCCGTTTTTGGGCATTTTGCGGCGGACGAACTTGGGGACGGGTTCTTGGGGCTTATTTTTGGGCGCGGCTGTGCCTCGGCCTATGTTTGGCACACGGAGGGTGCTGCAAAGTCTCGCCCCATTCCGAATCCGGCGGACTAAGTTGGCCAGCCCTCCCGAGGCTATAGCCCACCCGTTTTTAGGCATTTTACGGCGGACGAACTTGGGAGCGGGACCTTCGGGGCTTAGTTTGGGGGCGCGACTGTGCCGCGGCCTATTTTGTTACACAAAGGGTGCTCGCAAAGTCTCGCCCCATTCCGAGTCCGAGCGGACGACGTTGGCCAGCCCTCCCCCAAGGCTATAGCCCACCCGTTTTTGGGCATTTTACGAGCGGACGAACTTCGGGACGGGACCTTCGGGGGATTAGTTTTGGGAGCGGCTGTGCCCGCGGCCTATTTTTGGAATACGCACGGAGATAGCAAAGTCTCGCCCCATTCCGAGTCCGCCGGACGACGTTAGCCAGCCCCTCCCCCCAAGGCTATAGCCCACCCGTTTTTTGGGACTTTTTGCGGCGGACGAACTTGGGGCGGGACCTTGAGGGCTTATTTTGGGCCAGCGGCTGTGCCCGCGGCCTATTTTTGGCAACCACGGAGCGCTCGCAAGTCTCGCCCCATTCCGTGTCTGGCGGACGAAGTTGGCCAGCCCTCCCCCAAGGCTATAGCCCACCCGTTTTTAGGCATTTTGCGGCGGATGAATTTGGGGACAGGACCTTCGGGGGCTTATTTTTGGGCGCGGCTGTGCCCGCGGCCTACAGCACCACGGAGGTCGCTCGCAAAGTCTCGCCCCATTCCGAGTCCGGCGGACGAAGGTGGCCAGCCCCTCCCCCCAAGGCTATAGCCCACCCGTTTTTTGGGAATTTTTGCGGCGGACGAACTTGGGGACTGGACCTTCGGGGGCTTATTTTGGGGCGCGGCTGTGGTCGCGGCCTATTTTTGGCACACGGAGGGTGCTCGCCAAGTCTCGCCCAATTCCGAGTCCGGGGGACGAAGTTTGCCAGCCCCTCCCCCCAAGGCTATAGCCCACCCGTTTTTTGGGCTCTTTTGCGGCGGGCCCAATTTGGGGGCCAGGACCTTGGGGGCTTATTTTGGGCGCGGCTGTGCCCGCGCCTACACAGCACACGGAGGGCGCTCGCAAAGTCTCGTCCCATTCCGAGTCCGGCGGACGAAGGTGGCCAGCCCCTCCCCCCAAGGCTATAGCCCACCCGTTTTTTGGGAATTTTTGCCGCGGACGAACTTGGGGACTGGACCTTCGGGGGCTTATTTTGGAGCGCGGCTGTGGTCGCGGCCTATTTTTGGCACACGGAGGGTGCTCGCCAAGTCTCGCCCAATTCCGAGTCCGGGGGACGAAGTTTGCCAGCCCCTCCCCCCAAGGCTATAGCCCACCCGTTTTTTGGGCTCTTTTGCGGCGGACGAATTTGGGGACGGGACCTTCGGGGGCTTATTTTTGGGCGCGGCTGTGCCCGCGGCCTACTTTCAGGCACACGGAGCGCTGCAAAGTCTTGCCCCATTCCGAGTCCGAGCGGACGAGGAGGTGGCCAGCCCCTCCCCCAAGGCTATAGCCCACCCGTTTTGGGAATTTTGCGGCGGACGAACTTGGGGACTGGACCTTCAGGGGCTTATTTTGGGGCGCGGCTGTGTGTCGCGGCTATTTTGGCACACGGAGGGTGCTGCCAGAAGTCTCGCCCAATTCCGAGTCCGGGGACGAAGTTTGCCAGCCCCTCCCCCAAGGCTATAGCCCACCCGTTTTGGGCTCTTTGCGGCGGACGAATTTGGGGACGCCAGGACCTTCGGGGGCTTATTTTTGGGCGCGGCTGTGCCGCGGCCTACCACCACGGAGGGCGCTCGCAAAGTCTCGCCCCATTCCGAGTCCGAGCGGATGAAGGTGGCCAGCCCCTCCCCCAAGGCTATAGCCCACCCGTTTTGGGCATTTTGCCTTGGGACGAACTTGGGGACTGGACCTTCGAGGGGCTTATTTTGTGCGGCTGTGCCCGTGGCCTATTTTTGGCAGACGGAGGCGCTGCAAAGTCTCGCCCCATTCCGAGTCCGAGCGGACAGAAGTTGGCCAGCCCCTCCCCCAAGGCTATAGCCCACCCGTTTTTGGAGGCTTTTGCGGCGGACGAACTTGGGGGGGACCTTGGGGCTTATTTTTGGGCGCGCTGTGCCCGCGGCCTGGCACACGGAGGCGCTCGCAAAGTCTCGCCCCATTCCGAGTCCGGCGGACGAAGGTGGCCAGCCCCCTCCCCAAGGCTATAGCCCACCCGTTTTTGGACATTTTGCAGCGGACGAACTTGGGGACTGGACCTTCGGGGCTTATTTTTGGGGCGCGGCTGTGGTCGCGGCCTATTTTTGGCACACGGAGGGTGCTCGCAGCGTCTCGCCCAATTCCGAGTCCGGGGACGAGTTGGCCAGCCCCACTCCCAAAGGCTATAGCCCACCCGTTTTTAGGCATTTTGCGGCGGACGAACTTAGGGGCCAGGGACCTTCGGGGGCTTATTTTTTGGGCGCGGCTGTGCCTGCGGCCTATTTTTCAGCACCACGGAGCGCTCGCAAAGTCTCACCCCATTCCGAGTCCGAGCGGACGAAGTTGGACTGCCCCTCCCCCAAGGCTATAGCCCACCCGTTTTAGGCATTTTGCGGCGGACGAACCTGGGGACGGGACCTTCGGGAGCTTATTTTTGGTCGCGGCTGTCTGCGCGGCCTATTTTAACACACGGAGGCGCTCGCAAAGTCTCGCCCCATTCCTAAGTCCAGCGGACGAAGGTGGCCAACCCTCCCCCAAGGCTATAGCCCACCCGTTTTGGGCATTTTGCGGCGGACGAACTTGGGAATGGGACCTTCGGGAAAAACTTATTTTTGGGGCGCGGCTGTGGTCGCGGCCTGGCCTGGCACACGGAGCGCTCGCAAAGTCTCGCCCCATTCCAGTCCGGCGGATGAAGTTGGCCTGCCCCTCCCCCAAGGCTATAGCCCGCGTTTTTGGGCATTTTTGCGGCGGACGAACTTGGGGACGGGACCTTCGGGGGCTTATTTTTGGGCCCGGCTGTGCCCCGGGCCTATTTTTAGTACACGGAGGCCGCTCGCAAAGTCTCGCCCCATTCCGAGTCCGGCAGACGAAGTTGGCCAGCCCCTCCACCCAAGGCTATAGCCCACCCGTTTTTAGGCATTTTGTGGCGGGCGAACTTGGGGGCCAGGGACCTTGGGGGCTTATTTTTGGGCGCGGCTGTGTCGCGGCCTATTTCAGCACACGGAGGCCGCTCGGAAGAATCTCGCCCCATTCCGAGTCCGAGCGGACGAAGTTGGCCAGCCCCTCCCCCAAGGCTATAGCCCACCCGTTTTTGGACATTTTGCGGGCGCACGAACTTGGGGACGGGACCTTCGGGGGCTTATTTTTTGGTGCGGCTGTGCGAACAGCATAGTATGGGAACACTGAGGGCGCTCGCAAAGTCTCACCCCATTCCTAGTCCGGCGGACGAAGTTGGCCAGCCCCTACCCCCAAGGCTATAGCCCACCCGTTTTTTGGGCATTTTGCGGAGGGCGAATTTGGGGGCCAGGGACCTTCGGGGGCTTATTTTTGGGCGCGGCTGTGTCTTCTGCCTATTTTGGGAAAACTGAGGGCGCTCGCAAAGTCTCACCCCATTCCGTGTCCGGCGGACGAAGTTGGCCTGCCCCTTCCCCCAATGCTTTAGACCACCCGTTTTTTGGGCATTTTTGCGGAGGACGAACTTGAGGCGGGACCTTCGGGGGCTTATTTTGTGCAGGCTGTGCCCGTGGCCTATTTTTGGCACAGGAGGCGGTCGCAAAGTCTCGCCCCATTCCGAGTCCGAGGCGGACAAGTTGGCCTGCCCCTCCCCAAGGCTATAGCCCACCCGTTTTTAGGCTTTTGCAGCGGGCGAACTTGGGGCCAGGACCTTGGGGGCTTATTTTTGGGCGCACTGTACCCGCGGCCTACTTTTGGCACACGGAGGGTGCTCGCAAAGTCTCGCCCCATTCCGAGTCCGGCGGACGAAGGTGGCCAGCCCCTCCCCCCAAGGCTATAGCCCACCCGTTTTTTGGGCATTTTTGCCGCGGATGAACTTGGGGACCGGACCTTCGGGGGCTTATTTTTGGGCGCGGCTGTGGTCGCGGCCTATTTTTGGCACACGGAGGGTGCTCGCAAAGTCTCGCCCCATTCCGAGTCCGGGGGACGAAGTTGGCCAGCCCCTCCCCCAAGGCTATAGCTCACCCGTTTTTTGGGCATTTTTGCGGCGGATGAACTTGGGGACGGGACCTTCGGTCGCTTATTTTTGGGCGCGGCTGTGCCCGCGGCTATTTTGGCACACGGAGGCTGCTCGCAAAAGTCTCACCCATTCTGAGTCAGGCGGACGGGGTGGGCAGCCCCTCCCCCAAAGGCTATAGCCCACCCGTTTTTGGGCATTTTGCGGCGGACGCGAACTTGGGGGCCAGGACCTTGAGGGCTTATTTTTGGTCACGGCTGTGCCTGCTGACTATTTTCAGCACACGGAGGCCGCTCGGAAAGTCTCGCCCCATTCCGAGTCCGGCGGACGAAGTTGGCCAGCCCCTCCCCCCAAGGCTATAGCTCACCCGTTTTTTGGGCATTTTTGCTGCGGATGAACTTGGGGACGGGACCTTCTGGGGCTTATTTTTGGGCGCGGCTGTGTCCGCGGCCTTTTTTTGTGACACGGTGGCAGCTCGCATAGTCTCGCCCCATTCTGAGTCCGGCGGACGAAGTTGGGCAGCCCCTCCCCCCAAGGCTATAGCCCACCCGTTTTTAGGCATTTTGCGGCGGACGAACTTGGGGGCGGGACCTTGGGAGCTTATTTTTGGGCGCGGCTGTGTCCGCGGCCTATTTCAGCACACGGAGGCGCTCGGAAGTCTCGCCCCATTCCGAGTCCGTGACGAAGTTGGCCAGCCCCTCCCCAAGGCTATAGCCCACCCGTTTTAGGACATTTTGCGGCGCACGAACTTGGGGCGGGACCTTCGGGGGCTTATTTTTGGGTGCTGCTGTGCCCACAACCTGTGGGAACACTGAGGCGCTAAAGTCTCACCCCATTCCGAGTCAGGACGAAGTTGGCCAGCCCTCCCCAAGGCTATAGCGCACCCGTTTTGGGCATTTTGCGGCGGACAACTTGGGGACTGGACCTTGGGGGCTTTTTTTGGGCTCTTAGCGGATAGCCTTTTGGGAACTTGGACCTTCGGGGCTTATTTTTGGCGCAGCTGTGCCTGCGGCCTACAGCACACGGAGGCGCTCGCAAAGTCTCGCCCATTCCGAGTCAGCCCGGACGAAGGTGGCCAGCCCTCCCCCAAGGCTATAAGCCCACCGTTTTTGGGCATTTTGCGGCGGATGAACTTGGGGACTGGACCTTCGGGGCTTATTTTTGGGCGCGGCTGTGGTCGACCTATTGGCACACGGAGGTGCTCTCTCGCCCAATTCGAGTCGGGGACGAAGTTGGCCAGCCCTCCCCCAAAGGCTATAGCCCACCCGTTTTGGGCATTTTTGCGGCGGACGAGGGGCGGGACCTTCGGGGCTGATTTTTGGGCGCGGCTGTGCCTGCGGCCTATTTTTGGCACACGGAGGGCGCTCGCAAAGTCTCACCCCATTCCGAGTCCGGCGGAAGAAGTTGGACTGCCCCTCCCCCCAAGGCTATAGCCCACCCGTTTTGGGCATTTTGCGGCGGACGAAACTGGGGGCGGGACCTTCGGGAGCTTATTTTGGTCGCGGCTGTCCGCGCGGCCTATTTTGGCACACGGAGGCGCTCGCAAAGTCTCGCCCCATTCTAAGTCCAGCGGACGAAGGTGGCCAACCACTCCCCCAAGGCTATAGCCCACCCGTTTTTGGGCATTTTGCGGCGGACGAACTTGGGGCGGGACCTTCGGGGCTTATTTTTGGGCGCGGCTGTGGTCGCGGCCTATTTTTGGCACACGGAGGCGCTCGCAAAGTCTTGCCCCATTCGAGTCCGAGCGGATGAAGTTGGCCTGCCCCTCCCCCAAGGCTATAGCCCACCCGTTTTTAGGCATTTTGCGACGGATGAACTTGGGGCGGGACCTTCGGTGGCTTATTTTTGGGTACGGCTGTGCCCATGGCCTATTTTTAGTACACGGAGGCCGCTCGCAAAGTCTCGCCCCATTCCGAGTCCGGCAGAAGTTGGCCAGCCCCTCCCCCCAAGGCTATAGCCCACCCGTTTTTTGGGCATTTTTGCGGCGGACGAACTTGGGGACGGGACCTTCGGGGGCTTATTTTTGGGCGCGGCTGTGTCCGCGGCCTATTTTCAGCACACGGAGGCCGCTCGGAAAGTCTCGCCCCATTCCGAGTCCGGCGGACGAAGTTGGCCAGCCCCTCCCCCCAAGGCTATAGCCCACCCGTTTTTTGGACATTTTTGCGGCGCACGAACTTGGGGACGGGACCTTCGGGGGCTTATTTTTGGGTGCTGCTGTGCCCACAACCTATTATGGGAACACTGAGGGCGCTCGCAAAGTCTCACCCCATTCCGAGTCCGGCGGACGAAGTTGGCCAGCCCCTCCCCCCAAGGCTATAGCCCACCCGTTTTTTGGGCATTTTTGCGGAGGACGAACTTGGGGACGGGACCTTCGGGGGGTTATTTTTGGGCGCGGCTGTGTCTGCGGCCTATTTTTGGCACACTGATGGCGCTCGCAAAGTCTCACCCCATTCCGAGTCCGGCGGACGGGTTGGCCAGCCCACTCCCCCAAGGCTATAGCCCACCCGTTTTTGGGCATTTTTGCGGGCGAACTTGGGGACGGGACCTTCTTGGGCTTATTTTTGTGCAGCTGTGCCGTGGCTATTTTTGCACACGGAGGCGGTCGCAAAGTCTCGCCCCATTCCGAGTCCGGCGGACGAGTTGGCCTTCCCCTCCCCCCAAGGCTATAGCCCACCCGTTTTTTGGGCTTTTTTGCAGCGGACGAACTTGGGGACGGGACCTTCGGGGGCTTATTTTTGGGCGCACTGTACCCGCGGCCTACTTTTGGCACACGGAGGGCGCTCGCAAAGTCTCGCCCCATTCCGAGTCCGGCGGACGAAGGTGGCCAGCCCCTCCCCCCAAGGCTATAGCCCACCCGTTTTTTGGGCATTTTTGCCGCGGATGAACTTGGGGACCGGACCTTCGGGGGCTTATTTTTGGGCGCGGCTGTGGTCGCGGCCTATTTTTGGCACACGGAGGCTGCTCGCAAAGTCTCGCCCCATTCCGAGTCCGGGGGACGAAGTTGGCCAGCCCCTCCCCCAAGGCTATAGCTCACCCGTTTTTTGGGCATTTTTGCGGCGGATGAACTTGGGGACGGGACCTTCGGGGGCTTATTTTTGGGCGCACTGTACCCGCGGCCTACTTTTGGCACACGGAGGCGCTGCAAAGTCTCGCCCCATTCCGAGTCCGAGGCGGAAGGTGGCCAACCCCTCCCCCAAGGCTATAGCCCACCCGTTTTTTGGGCATTTTTGCCGCGGATGAACTTGGGGACCGGACCTTGGGGGCTTATTTTGGGCGCGGCTGTGGTGGCGGCCTGGCACACGGAGGGTGCTGCAGTCTCGCCCCATTCGAGTCCGGGGGACCAAGTTGGCCAGCCCTCCCCAAGGCTATAGCTCACCCGTTTTTGGGCATTTTGCGGCGGATGAACTTGGGGGGGACCTTGATCGCTTATTTTGGCGCGGCTGTGCCCGCGGCCTATTTTCACACGGAGGCCGCTGCAAAGTCTCACCCCATTCTGAGTCAGCGGACGAGGTGGGCAGCCCCTCCCCAAGGCTATAGCCACCCGTTTTGGGCATTTTGCGGCGGACGAACTTGGGGACGGGACCTTCGGGAGCTTATTTTTAGGCGCGGCTGTGCGCGCGGCCTATTTTGGCACATGGAGGTGCTCGCAAAGTCTCGCCCCATTCCGAGTCCGGCGGACGGGTGGCTCCCAAGGCTATAGCCCACCCGTTTTGGGCATTTTGCGGCGGACGAACTTGGGGCGGGACCTTCGGGGGCTTATTTTTGTGCGCGGCTGTGGTGCAGGCGCACGGAGGCGCTCGCATAGCATCTCGTCCCATTCCGAGTCCGGGGGACGAAGTTGGCCAGCCCTCTCCCAAAGGCTGTAGCCCACCCGTTTTTTGGGCATTTTTGCGGCATACGAAGTTGGGGACGGGACAATCGGGTCCTTATTTTTGGGCGCGGCTGTGGTCGCGGCCTATTTTTGGCACACGGAGGGTGCTCGCAAAGTCTCGCCCCATTCCGAGTCCGGGGGACGAAGTTGGCCAGCCCCTCCCCCAAGGCTATAGCTCACCCGTTTTTTGGGCATTTTTGCGGCGGATGAACTTGGGGACGGGACCTTCGGTCGCTTATTTTTGGGCGCGGCTGTGCCCGTGGCCTATTTTTGGCACACGGAGGCCGCTCGCAAAGTCTCGCCCCATTCTAAGTCCAGCGGACGAAGGTGGCCAGCCCCTCCCCCCAAGGCTATAGCCCACCCGTTTTTTGGGCATTTTTGTGGCGGACGAACTTGGGGACGGGACCTTCGGGAGCTTATCTTTGGGCGCGGCTGTGCGCGCGGCCTGGCCCACCACGGAGGGTGCTCGCAAGAATCTCGCCCCATTCCGAGTCCGGCGGACGAAGGTGGCCAACCTCCCCCAAGGCTATAGCCCACCGTTTTTAGGCATTTTGCGGCGGACGAACTTGAGGGCCAGGACCTTCGGGGGCTTATTTTTGTGCGCGGCTGTGGTCGCGGCCTATTTTTGGCGCACGGAGGGCGCTCGCAACGTCTCGTCCCATTCCGAGTCCGGGGGACGAAGTTGGCCAGCCCTCTCCCAAAGGCTGTAGCCCACCCGTTTTTTGGGCATTTTTGCGGCATACGAAGTTGGGGACGGGACAATCGGGTGCTTATTTTTGGGCGCGGCTGTGGTCGCGGCCTATTTTTGGCACACGGAGGGTGCTCGCAAAGTCTCGCCCCATTCCGAGTCCGGGGGACGAAGTTGGCCAGCCCCTCCCCCAAAGGCTATAGCCCACCCGTTTTTTGTGCATTTTTGCGGCAGATGAACTTGGGGACGGGACCTTCTGGGGCTTATTTTTGGGCGCGGCTGTGTCCGCGGCCTATTTTTGGCACACGGAGGCCGCTCGCAAAGTCTCGCCCCATTCTGAGTCCGGCGGACGAAGTTGGGCAGCCCCTCCCCCCAAGGCTATAGCCCACCCGTTTTTTGGGCATTTTTGCGGCGGACGAACTTGGGGACGGGACCTTCGGGAGCTTATTTTTGGGTGCGGCTGTGCGCGCGGCCTATTTTGGCACACGGAGGCGCTCGCAAAGTCTGGACCCATTCCGAGTCCGGCGGACCGAGGTGGCCAGCCCTCCCCCAGGCTATAGCCCACCCCGTTTTAGGGCATTTTTGCGGACGAACTTGGGGACTGGACCTTCGAGGGGCTTATTTTTGTGCAGGCTGTGCCCGTGGCCTATTTTTAGCACACGGAGGCGCTCGCAAAATCTCGCCCCATTCGAGTCCAGGCGGAAAGTTGGCCAGCCCTCCCCCAAGGCTATAGCCCACCCGTTTTTGGGCTTTTTGCGGGCGGACGAACTTGGGGCAGGACCTTCGGGGGGCTTATTTTGGGCGCGGCTGTGCCCGCGGCCTACCGGCACACGGAGGCGCTCGCAAAGTCTCGCCCCATTCCGAGTCCGGCGGACGAAGGTGGCCAGCCCCTCCCCAAGGCTATAGCCCACCCGTTTTTTGGGCATTTTTGCCGCGGACGAACTTGGGGACTGGACCTTCGGGGGCTTATTTTTGGGCGTGGCTGTGGTCGCGGCCTATTTTGGCACCACCGGAGGTGCTCGCAAAAATCTCGCCCAATTCCGAGTCCGGGGACGAAGTTGGCCAGCCCCCTCCCCCAAAGGCTATAGCCCACCCGTTTTGGGCATTTTTGCGGCGGACGAACTTGCAGGCACGGGACCTTGGGGGCTTATTTTGGGCACGGCTGTGCCTGCGGCCTATTTTGGCACACGGAGGCGCTCGCAAAGTCTCACCCCATTCCGAGTCCGGCGGACGAAGTTGGACTGCCCCTCCCCCCAAGTCTATAGACCACACGTGTTTAGTCCATTAAATCGGCGGACGAAACTGTGGACGGGACCTTCGGGAGATTATTTTTGGTGGCGGGTGTCCGCGGCCTATTGCAGCACACGGAGGCGCTGCAAAGTCTCGCCCCATTCTAAGTCCAGCGGACGAAGGTGGCCAGCCCCTCCCCCAAGGCTATAGCCCACCCGTTTTTGGGCATTTTGCGGCGGACGAACTTGGGGCGGGACCTTCGGGGCTTATTTTTGGGCGCGGCTTTGGTCGCGGCCTATTTTTTTAGCACACGGAGGCGCTGCAAAGTCTCGCCCCATTCCGAGTCCGGCGGATGAAGTTGGCCTGCCCCTCCCCCAAGGCTATAGCCCACCCGTTTTTGGGCATTTTGCGGCGGATGAACTTGGGGACGGGACCTTGATCGCTTATTTTGGGCGCGGCTGTGCCCGCGGCCTGGCACACGGAGGCCGCTGCAAAAGTCTCACCCCATTCTGAGTCCGAGCGGACGAAATGGGCCCCTCCCAAAGGCTATAGCCCACCCGTTTTAGGCATTTTGCGCGGACGAACTTGGGGACGGGACCTTCGGGAGCTTATTTTTGGGCGCTTGACTGTGCGCGCGGCCTATTTTGGCACACGGAGGTGCTGCAAAGTCTCGCCCCATTCCGAGTCCGGGCGCACCAGGTGGCCAGCCCCTCCCCCCAAGGCTATAGCCCACCCGTTTTTTGGGCATTTTTGCGGCGGACGAACTTGGGGACGGGACCTTCGGGGGCTTATTTTTGTGCGCGGCTGTGGTCGCGGCCTATTTTTGGCGCACGGAGGGCGCTCGCAACGTCTCGTCCCATTCCGAGTCCGGGGGACGAAGTTGGCCAGCCCTCTCCCAAAGGCTGTAGCCCACCCGTTTTTTGGGCATTTTTGCGGCATACGAAGTTGGGGACGGGACAATCGGGTGCTTATTTTTGGGCGCGGCTGTGGTCGCGGCCTATTTTTGGCACACGGAGGGTGCTCGCAAAGTCTCGCCCCATTCCGAGTCCGGGGGACGAAGTTGGCCAGCCCCTCCCCCAAAGGATATAGCCCACCCGTTTTTTGTGCATTTTTGCGGCGGATGAACTTGGGGACGGGACCTTCGGGGGCTGATTTTTGGGTGCGGCTGTGCCTGCGGCCTATTTTTGGCACACGGAGGGCGCTCGCAAAGTCTCGCCCCATTCCGAGTCCGGCGGACGAAGTTGGCCTGCCCCTCCCCCCAAGGCTATAGCTCACCCATTTTTTGGGCATTTTGCGGCGGACGAACTTGGGGGCGGGACCTTCGGGGCTTATTTTTGGGCGCGGCTGTGCCGCTGGCCTGGCACACGGAGGCGCTCGCAAAGTCTCGTCCCATTCTGAGTCCGGCGGACCCGAGTTGGGCAGCCCTCCCCAAGGCTATAGCCCACCGTTTTGGGCATTTTGCGGCGAGACGAAGTTGGGGACGGGACCTTCGTGGGCTTATTTTTGGCGCAGCTGTGCCCGCGCGCCTACGGCACACGGAGGCGCTGTAAAGTCTCGCCACATTCCCAGTCCGGGCGGACGAGTTGGCCAGCCTCCCCCAGGCTATAGCCCACCCGTTTTTGGGCATTTTGCGTGGACGAACTTGGGGACGGGACCTTGGGGGACTTATTTTGGGCGCGGCTGTGGTCACGCCCTATTTTTTTGGCCAGCGCACGGAGGGTGCTCACAGCGTCTCGGCCCATTCCCAGAGTCGGGAGGCGAGAGTTGTGCCAACCCTCCCCCAGGCTGTAGCCCACCCGTTTTTAGCCATTTTGCGGCAGGCGAAGTTGGGGCGCGGGACCTTCGAGGGCTTATTTTTGGGCGCGGCTGTGCCGCGGCCTACACACAGCACGGAGGGTACTCGCGTCTCGCCCCATTCCGAGTCCGGGGGCGAAGTTGGCCAGCCCCTCCAAGGCTATAGCCACCCGTTTTTGTGCATTTTGCGGCGGATGAACTTGTGGACCAGGACCTTCGGGGGCTGATTTTTGGGCGCGGCTGTGCCTGCGGTCTATTTTGGCACACGGAGCGCTCACAAAGTCTCGCCCCATTCCGAGTCCGGCGGACGAAGTTGCCAGCCCACTCCCAGGCTATAGCCCACCCGTTTTTAGGCATTTTTGCGGCGGACGAACTTGGGGGCGGGACCTTGGGGCTTATTTTTGGCGCGGCTGTAGTCGCGGCCTATTTTAGCGCACGGAGCGCTCGCAGCGTCTCGCCCCATTCCGAGTCCGGGGACGAAGTTGGCCAGCCCCTCCACCAAGGCTATAGCCCACCCGATTTTGTGCATTTTGCGGCGGATGAACTTGTGGGCCAGGGACCTTCGGGGGGCTGATTTTGGGCGCGGCTGTGCCTGCGGTCTGGCCCCAGCACACGGAGGGCGCTCACAAGTCTCGCCCCATTCCCAGAGTCCGGCGGACGAAGTTGGCCAGCCCCTCCCCAGGCTATAGCCCGCCGTTTTTGGGCATTTTGCGGGGCGAACTTGGGGACGGGACCTTCGGGGGCTTATTTTTGGGCGCGGCTGTAGTCGCGGCCTATTTTTGGCGCACGGAGGCGCTCGCAGCGTCTCGCCCCATTCGAGTCCGGGGACGAAGTTGGCCAGCCTCCCCCAAAGGCGTAGCCCGCCTTTTTGGGCATTTTGCGGCAGACGAAGTTGGGGCGGGACAATCGGCGGCTTATTTTGGCGCGGCTGTGGTGCGCCCTATTTTGGCACACGGAGGGTGCTGCATGAAGTCTCGCCCCATACCGGAGTCCGGGGGGATGAAGTTGGCCAGCCCCTCCACCAAAGAGCTATAGCCCACCGTTTTTGTGCATTTTGCGGCGGATGAACTTGGGGGCGGGACCTTCGGAGGCTTATTTTTGGGTGCGGCTGTGCCCGTGGTCTATTTTGGCGCACGGAGCGCTGCAACGTCTCTCCCCATTAGAGTCCGGGACGAAGTTGGCCAGCCCTCCCCAAGGCATGTAGCCCACCGTTTTTGGGCATTTTGCGGCAGGCGAAGTTGGGGACGGGACAATCGGGGCTTATTTTTGGGCGCGGCTGTGCCCGCGGCCTACCCCAGCACACGGAGGTGCTCGCAAAAGTCTCGCCCCATTCGAGTCCGGGGGGACGAAGTTGGCCATCCCCTCCACCAAAGGCTATAGCCCACCCGTTTTTGTGCATTTTGCGGCGGATGAACTTGTGGGCCGGGACCTTCGGGGGCTGATTTTGGGGCGCGGCTGTGCCTGCGGTCTGGCACAGCACACGGACAGCGCTCGCAAGTCTCGCCCCATTCCGAGTCCGGCGGACGAGTTGGCCTGCCCTCCCGAGCTATAGCCCACCCGTTTTTAGGCAATTTTGCGGCGGACGAAGTTGGGGGCGGGACCTTCGTGGGCTTATTTTTAGGCACGGCTGTGCCCGCTGACCTACAGCACACGGAGCGCTCGCAAAATCTCGCCACATTCCGAGTCCGAGGACGAAGTTGGCCAGCCCTCCCCAAGGCTATAGCCCACCCGTTTTTAAGGCATTTTGCGGCGGACGAACTTGGGGCCAAGGACCTTCGGGGGCTTATTTTTGGGCGCGGCTGTGGTGCGGCCTATTGCGCACGGAGCGCTGCGCGTCTCGCCCCATTCCGAGTCCGGGGACGAAGTTGGCCAGCCCTCCCCCAAAGGCTGTAGCCCACCCGTTTTTAGGCATTTTTGCGGCAGGCAGAACTTGGGGCGCGGGACCTTGGGAGCTTATTTTTGGGCGCGGCTGTGCCTGCGGCCTATTTTTGGCACACGGAGGGCGCTCGCAAAGTCTCGCCCCATTCCGAGTACGGCGGACGAAGGTGGCCAGCCCAACCCCCCAGGCCTAAAGCCCACCCGTTTTTTGGGCATTTTTAGAGACGAACATGGGGACGGGACCTTCGGGGGCTTATTTTTGGGCGCGGCTGTGGTCGCGGCCTATTTTTGGCGCACGGAGGGCGCTCGCAACGTCTCGCCCCATTCCGAGTCCGGGGGACGAAGTTGGCCAGCCCTCCCCCAAAGGCTGTAGCCCACCCTTTTTTGGGCATTTTTTGCGGCAGACGAAGTTGGGGACGGGACAATCGGCGGCTTATTTTTGGGCGCGGCTGTGAGTCGCGCCCTATTTTTGCACCACGGAGGTGCTCGCAAAGTCTGCGCCCCATACGAGTCCGGGGGATGAAGTTGGCCAGCCCCCTCCACCAAGGCTATAGCCACCCACGTTTTGTGCATTGTGCGGCCGACGACCCTGGGGACGGGACCTTCGGAGGCTTATTTTTGGGCGCGGCTGTGCCCGTGGTCTATTTTTGGCGCACGGAGGGCGCTCGCAACGTCTCTCCCCATTCCGAGTCCGGGGGACGAAGTTGGCCAGCCCTCCCCCAAAGGCTGTAGCCCACCCGTTTTTTGGGCATTTTTGCGGCAGACGAAGTTGGGGACGGGACCATCGGGGGCTTATTTTTGGGCGCGGCTGTGCCCGCGGCCTACACAGCACCGGAGGGTGCTCGCAAAGTCTCGCCCCATTAGAGTCGGGGGACGAAGTTGGCCATCCCCTCCACCAAAGGCTATAGCCCACCCGTTTTTTGTGCATTTTTGCGGTGGATGAACTTGTGGACGGGACCTTCGGGGGCTGATTTTTGGGCGCGGCTGTGCCTGCGGTCTATTTTTGGCACACGGATGGCGCTCGCAAAGTCTCGCCCCATTCGAGTCCGAGCGGACAGTTGGCCTGCCCCCTCCCCCAGGCTAGCCCACCGTTTTTAGGGCATTTTTGCGGCGGACGAAGTTGGGGCCAGGACCTTCGTGGGCTTATTTTGGGCACGCAGCTGTACCGCCCGCGGCCTACCACAGCACACGGAGCGCTCGCAAAGTCTCGCCACATTCCAGAGTCCGGCGGACCAGGTTGGCCAGCCCTCCCCAAGGCTATAGCCCGTTTTTAGGGCATATTTGCGGCGGAAGAACTTTGGGACGGGACCTTCGGGGGCTTATTTATGGGCGCGGCTGGGGTCGCGGCCTATTTTTGGCGCCCGGAGGGCGCTCGCAACGTCTCGCCCCATTCCGAGTCCGGGGGACGAAGTTGGCCAGCCCTCCCCAAAGGCGTAGCCCACCGTTTTTGGCATTTTGCGGCGAAACTTGGGGGCCCAGGACCTTCGGGAGCTTATTTTGGGCGCGGCTGTGCCGCGCCCTGGCCTGCACACGGAGGCGCTGCAAAGTCTCGCCCCATTCGAGTTCGGCGGACGAGGTGGCCAGCCCCTCCCCAGGCTATAGCCCACGCCCACGTTTTTGGGCATTTTTCGGCGGACGAACTTGGGGGGGACCTTCGGGGCTTATTTTTGGAGTGCGGCTGTAGTGGCCTATTTTAGGCGCACGGAGCGCTCGCAACATCTCGCTCCATTCCGAGTCCGGGGACGAAGTTGGCCAGCCCTCCCCCAAAGGCATGTAGCCACCCGTTTTGGGCATTTTGCGGCGACGAAGTTGGGGGCGGGACAATCGGGGGCTTATTTTGGGCGCGGCTGTGGTCGCGCCCTATTTTGGCACGGAGGGTGCTCGCAAAGTCTCGCCCCATACAGTCCGGGTGATGAAGTTGGCTAGCCCTCACCAAGGCTATAGCCACCCGTTTTTGTGCATTTTGCGGCGGATGAACTTGGGGGCGGGACCTTCGGGAGCTTATTTTGGGCGCGGCTGTGCGCGCGGCCTATTTTTAGCACACGGAGGCGCTGAAAGTCTCGCCCCATTCCAGGAGTCCGGGGGACGAGTTGGCCAGCCCTCCCAAAGGCCCAGCCCACCCGTTTTTGGCCATTTTTGCGGCAGCGGCGAAGTTGGGGAGGCGGGACCTTCGGGGAAACTTATTTTGGGCGCGGCTGTGCCCAGCAGCACCACGGAGGTGCACAAAAGTCTCGCCCCATTCCGAGTCCGGGGCCGAAGTTGGCCAGCCCCTCCACCAAGGCTATAGCCCACCCGTTTGTTGTGCATTTTGCGGCGGATGAACTTGTGGGCGGGACCTTCGGGGGCTGATTTTGGCGCGCTGTGCCTGCAGTCTATTTTGGCACCACGGAGCGCTCACAAAGTCTCGCCCCATTCGAGTCCGGCGGACAGGGAGGCCCCCCAGCCCCTCCCCAAGGCTATAGCCCACCGTTTTAGGCATTTTGCGGCGGACGAACTTGGGGCGGGACCTTCGGGGGCTTATTTTTGGGCGGCTGTACTGTAGCGGCCTATTTTAGCGCACGGGCGCTGCGCGTCTCGCCCCATTCCGAGTCCGGGGGACGAAGTTGGCCAACCCTCCTGGCTATAGCCCACCCGTTTTTGTGCATTTTGCGGCGGATGAACTTGTGGGCGGGACCTTCGGGGGCTGATTTTGGGCGCGGCTGTGCCTGCGGTCTATTTTGCCACGGAGGCGCTCACAAGTCTCGCCCCATTCAGAGTCCGGCGGACAGGGTGGCCAGCCCCTCCCCCAGGCTATAGCCACCCGTTTTGGGCATTTTGCGGCGGACGAACTTGGGGACGGGACCTTCGGGGCTTATTTTTGGGCGCGGCTGTGAGTCGCGGCCTATTTTTGGCGCACGGAGGCGCTCGCAACGTCTCGCCCCATTCCCGAGTCCGGAGGGACGAAGGTTGGCCAGCCCTCCCCAAAGGCTGTAGCCCACCCTTTTGGGCATTTTGCGGCCGAGACGAAGTTGGGGGCGGGACAATCGGCGGCTTATTTTTGGGCGCGGCTGTGGTCGCGCCTATTTTTGGCACACGGAGGTGCTCGCAAGAAGTCTCGCCCCATACCGAGTCAGGAGTACGCAGTTGGCCAGCCCCTCCCCCCAAGGCTATAGACCACCCGTTTTTGTGCATTTTGCGGCGGATGAACTTGGGGGCCAGGGACCTTCGGAGGCTTATTTTTGGCGGCTGTGCCGTGGTCTATTTTGGCGCACGGAGGCGCTCGCAACGTCTCTCCCCATTCCGAGTCCGGGGGACGAAGTTGGCCAGCCCAACCCCAAAGGCGGTAGCCCACCGTTTTTGGGCATTTTGCGGCGAGGCGAAGTTGGGGGGACAATCGGGGCTTATTTTGGCGCGGCTGTGCCCGGGCCTGGCCCACACAGCACACGGAGGGTGCTGCAAAGTCTCGCCCCATTCCGAGTCCGAGGGGACGAAGTTGGCCAACCTCCCGCTCGGCTATAGCCCACCCGTTTTTGTGCATTTTGCGGCGGATGAACTTGTGGACGGGACCTTCGAGGGCTGATTTTGGGCGCGGCTGTGGATGCGGTCTATTTTTGGCACACCACGGACAGGCGCTCGCAAAGTCTCGCCCCATTCCGAGTCCGAGCGGACAGAAGTTAGCCTGCCCTCCCCCAGGCTATAGCCCACCGTTTTTAGGCATTTTTTGCGGCGGACGAAGTTGGGGACGGGACCTTCGTGGGCTTATTTTTGGCAGGCTGTGCCCGCGGCCTACACAGCACCGGAGGCGCTGCCAAGTCTCGCCACATTCCGAGTCCGAGCGGACGAAGTTGGCCAGCCCCTCCCCCAGGCTATAGCCCGCCCCGTTTTGGGCATTTTGCGGCGGGCGAACTTTGGGGCGGGACCTTCGGGGGCTTATTTTGGGGCGCGGCTGTGGTCGCGGCCTGGCGCCACGGAGGCGCTCGCAATCTCGCCCCATTCCGAGTCCGGGGGACGAAGTTGGCCAGCCCTCCCCAAAGGCTGTAGCCCACCGTTTTTAGGCATTTTGCGGCGGGCGAACTTGGGGCGGGACCTTCGGGAGCTTATTTTTGGCGCGGCTGTGCGCGCGGCCTGGCCACAGCACACGGAGGCGCTGCAAGTCTCGCCCCATTCCCGAGTTCGAGGCGGACGAGGTGGCCAGCCCCTCCCCCAAGGCTATAGCCCACCCGTTTTTAGGCATTTTTATTGGGCGACGAACTTGGGGCGGGACCTTCGGGGGCTTATTTTTGGGTGCGGCTGTGGTCGTGGCCTATTTTTTGGCGCGCACGAGGCGCTCGCAACATCTCGCTCCATTCCGAGAGTCCGGAGACCCGAAGTTGGCCAGCCCTCCCCCATACAGTGCCGCAGCCCACCGTTTTCTGGCATTTTGCATTTTGGCCGAAGTTGGGGGCGGACAATCGGGGGCTTATTTTTGGGCGCGGCTGTGGTCGCGCCTATTTGGCACACGGAGGGTGCTCGCAAAGTCTCGCCCCATACCGAGTCCGAGGATGAAGTTGGCGCCCCTCCACCCAAAGGCTATAGCCCTTTTTTTGTGCATTTTTGCGGCGGATGTACTTGGGGCGGGACCTTCGGGCTGATTTTGGGCGCGGCTGTGCCTGCGGCCTATTTTGCACACGGAGGCGCTGCGCAAAGTCTCGCCCCATTCCAGTCCGGCCGGACGGTTGGCCTGCCCTCCCCGGCTATAGCTCACCCTTTTTTTGGGCATTTTTGCGGCGGACGAACTTGGGGACGGGACCTTCGGGGGCTTATTTTTGAGCGCGGCTGTACCCACGGCCTATTTTTGGCACACGGAGGCCGCTCGCAAAGTCTCGCCCCAATCTGAGTCCGGCGGACAAAGTTGGGCAGCCCTCCCCCTACATAGCCCCCGTTTTTGGGCATTTTCGGACGAACCTGGAGGACCTTCGGGAGCTTATTTTGGCGCGGCTGTCCGCGCGCACACGGAGGCTGCAAAGTCTCGCCCATTCTAAGTCCAGCGGACGAAGGTGGCCAGCCCTCCCCCAAGTATAGCCCACCGGCATTTTTACATGCAGCGGACGAACTTGGGGAGGGGACCTTCGGGGACTTATTTTTGGTTACGGCTGTGCCCGTGCCCTATTTTTGGCACACGGAGGCCAGTCGCAAAATCTCCTCCCATTCCGAGTCCGGCGGACGAAGTTGTATCCCTCCCGAGGCTATAGCTCACCCGTTTTTTGGGCTTTTTTGGGGCGGACGAACTTGGGGACGGGACCTTCGTGGGCTTATTTTTGGGCACGGCTGTGCCCACGGCCTACTTTTTGGCACACGGAGGGCACTCGCAAAGTCTCGCCACATTCCGAGTCCGGCGGACGAAGTTGGCCAGCCCTCCCCAAGGCTATGCCCCCATTTTGGGCATTTTTTGAGCGTAGACGAACTTGGGGACGGGACCTTCAGGGGCTTATTTTTGGGTGCGGCTGTGGTCGCGGCCTATTTTTGGCGCACGGAGGGTGCTCGCAATGTCTCGCCCCATTCCGAGTCCAGGGGACGAAGTTGGCCAGCCCTCCCCAGTGCTAGCCCACCCGTTTTTTGGGCATTTTTGCGGCAGAAGAACGTGGGGACGGGACAATCGGGGGCTTATTTTTGGGCGCGGCTGTGGTCGTAGCCTATTTTTTGCACACGGAGGGAGCTCGCAAAGTCTCGCCCCATTCCGAGTCCGGCGGACGAAGTTGGCCAGCCCGGCTATAGCCCACCCGTTTTGGGCAATTTTGCGGCGGATGAACTTGGGGCCAGGACCTTGGGGCTTATTTTTGGGCGCGGCTGTGTCTGCGGCCTATTTTGGCACACGGAGGGCGCTGCAAGTCTCGCCCCATTCCGAGTCCGGCGGACGAGTTGGCCTGCCCCTCCCGAGGCTATAGCTCACCCATTTTTGGGCATTTTGCGAGCGGACGAACTTGGGACGGGACCTTCGGGGCTTATTTTGGGTGCGGCTGTGCCGCGGCTGCCCCAGCACACGGAGGCTGCTCGCAAGATCTCGCCCCATTCTGAGTCAGGGACGAAGTTGGGCAGCCCCACCCCCCAACGCTAAAGCCCACCCGTTTTTTGGGCATTTTTACGGCGGACGAACCTGGGGACGGGACCTTCGGGACCTTATTTTTGGGCGCGGCTGTCCGCGCGGCCTATTTTTGGCACACGGAGGGCGCTCGCAAAGTCTCGCCCCATTGAGTCCAGCGGGTGGTAGCCAACCTCCCCAAAGGGTATAGCCCACCCGCTTTTTGGGCATTTTGCGAGCGGGCCGAACCTGGGGCGGGACCTTCGGGAGCTTATTTTTGGGCGCCGCTGTCGTCGCGGCCTATTTTGGCACACGGAGGGCGCTCGCAAAGTCTCGCCCCATTCCGAGTCCGGGGGACGAAGTTGGCCAGCCCTCCGCCAAAGGCTGTAGCCCACCCCTTTTTTGGGCATTTTGCTGCCCGGACAAACTTGGGGACGGGACCTTCGAGTTATTTTTGGTTACGGCTGTGCCGCGCGCCTATTTTGGCACAGGAGGCCACTCGCAAAATCTCGTCCCATTCCGAGTCCGAGCGGACGAAGTTGGCCAGCCCCTCCCCCAAGGCTATAGCCCACCCGTTTTTGGGCATTTTGCGGCGGGCCAGAAGTTGGGGACGGGACCTTCGTAGGCTTATTTTTGGGCACGGCTGTGCCCAGCCTTTGGCACACGGAGGCGCTCGCAAAGTCTCGCCACATTCCGAGTCCGAGGCGGACGAGGAAGTTGGCCAGCCCTCCCCCAAGGCTATAGGCCACCCGTTTTCGGCATTTTTGCGACGGGCCCGAACTTGGGGGCCCGGGACCTTGAGGGCTTATTTTTAGTGCGGCTGTGCCCATGACCTGGCCACAGCACCGGAGGTGCTCGCCAAATCTCGCCCCATTCCGAGTCCGAGGCGGGCAGAGTGGCCACTCCCCCAAGGCTATAAGCCCACCCATTTTTGGGCATTTTGCGGCGGGCGAATTTGGGGCGGGACCTTCGGGGGGTTTTTTTTGGGTGCGGCTGTGCCCGCGGCCTATTTTTTTAAGCACACGGAGGCGTCGCAAAGTCTCACCACATTCCGAGTCCTGCGGACCCAGTTAGCCAGCCCTCCCCCAAGGCTATAGCCCACCCGTTTTTAGGCATTTTGCGGCGGACCCGAACTTGGGGGCGGGACCTTCGGGGCTTATTTTTGGGCGCGGCTGTGCCTGTGGCCTATTTTTGGCACACGAGTCCGCTCGCAAAGTCTCGGCCCATTCCGAGTCAGCGGACGAAGTGGGCCAGCCCCTCCCCCAAGGATATAGCCCACCCATTTTTGGGCATTTTGCGGCTGAACTTGGGGACGGGTCCTTCGAGGGCTTATTTTTGGGCGCGGCTGTGCCGTGGCTTCTTTTGGCCCACACGGAGGCGTTTGCAAGTCTCGCCCCATTCCGAGTCCGGCGGACGGTGGCCAGCCCTCCCCCAAGGCTAGCCCACCGTTTTGGGACTTTTGCGGCGGACGAACTTGGGGATGGGACCTTCGGGGCTTATTTTTGGAGCGGCTGTGCCCGCGGCTATTTTTGGCACACGGAGGGTGCTCGCAAAGTCTCGCCCCATTCCGGAGTCCGGCGGACCGAGTTGGCCAGCCCTCCCCCGAGCTATAGCCCACCCATTTTTGGGCATTTTGCGCGGGCGAACTTGGGGCGAGGACCTTCGGGGGCTTATTTTTGGGCACAGCTGTGCCTGTGGCCTATTTTTGGCACATGGAGGGCGCTCGCAAAGTCTCGCCCTATTCCGAGTCCGGCGAACGAAGTCGGCCAGCCCCTCCCCCTAAGGCTATAGCCCACCCGATTTTTGGGCATTTTTTGCGGCGGACGAACTTGGGGCGGGACCTTCGGGGGCTTATTTTTGGGCGCGGCTGTGCCCGCGGCCTATTTTTGGCACACGGAGACCGCTCGCAAAATCTCGCCCCATTCCGAGTCCGGCGGACGAAGTTGGCCAGCCCCTCCCCCCATGGATATAGCCCACCCATTTTTTGGGCATTTTTGCGGCTGACGAACTTGGGGACGGGACCTTCGGGGGCTTATTTTTGGGCGAGGCTGTGCCCACGGCCTATTTTTGGCACACGGAGGGCGTTTGCAAAGTCTCGCCCCATTCCGAGTCCGGCGGACGAAGTCGGCCAGCCCCTCCCCCCATGGCTAGCCCACACGTTTTTTGGGACGTTTTGCGGCGGACGAACTTGGGGACGGGTCCTTCGGGGGCATATTTTTGGACGCGGATCTGCCCGCGGCCTATTTTTGGCACACGGAGGGTGCTCGCAAAGTCTCACCCCATTCCGAGTCCGGGCGGGCCCAGTTGGACAGCCCTCCCCCAAGGCTATAGCCCACCCATTTTGTGGCATTTTGCGTGCGGCGAACTTGGGGACGGGACCTTCGGGGGATTATTTTTGGCGCGGCTGTGCCCATGGCCTGGCCCACAGCACACGGAGGGTGTTCGCAAAGTCTCACCACATTCCGAGTCCTGCGGACGAGTTGGCCAGCCCTCCCCACAAGGCTATAGCCCACCCGTTTTTAGGCATTTTGCGGCGGACGAACTTGGGGACGGGACCTTCGGAGTCTTATTTTTGGGCGAGGATGTGCCCGCGGCTATTTTTGGCACACGGAGGCCGCTCGCAAATGTCGACCCATTCCGAGTCCGGCGGACGAGTTGGCCAGCCCTCCCCCATGGATATAGCCCACCCATTTTTGGGCATTTTTGCGGCTGGCCCGAACTTGGGGAGCGGGACCTTCGGGGCTTATTTTTGGAGCGAGGCTGTGCCCGTGGCCTATTTTGGCACACGGAGCGTTTGCAAGTCTCGCCCCATTCCGAGTCAGCCAGGACGAAGTTGGCCAGCCCCTCCCCCCAAGGCTAGCCCACCCGTTTTTTGGGACTTTTTGCGGCGGACGAACTTGGGGACGGGACCTTCGGGGGCTTATTTTTGGACGCGGCTGTGCCCGCGGCCTATTTTTGGCACACGGAGGCCGCTCGCAAAGTCTCGCCCCATTCTGAGTCCGGTGGACGAAGTTGGCCAGCCCCTCCCCCCAAGGCTATAGCCCACCCGTTTTTTGGGCATTTTGCGGCGGACGAACTTGGGGACGGGACCATCGGGGGCTTATTTTTGTGCACGGCTGTGTCCGTGGCCTATTTTTGGCACACGGATGGCGCTCGCAAAGTCTCGCCCCATTCCGAGTCCGGCGGACGAAGTTGGCCAGCCCCTCCCCCCAAGGCTATAGCCCACCCATTTTTTGGGCATTTTAGCGGCGGAAGAACTTGGGGACGGAACCTTCGGGGGCTTATTTTTGGGCGCGGCTGTGTCTGCGGCCAATTTTTGGCACCCGGAGGGCGCTCATAAAGTCTCGCCCCATTCCGAGTCCGTCGGACGAAGTTGGCCAGCCCCTCCCCCCAAGGCTATAGCCCACCCGTTTTTTGGGCATTTTTGCGGCGGATGAACTTGGGGACGGGACCTTCGGGGGCTTATTTTTGGGCGCGGCTGTGCCCGCGGCCTATTCTTGGCACACAGAGGGCGCTCGCAAAGTCTCGCCCCATTCCGAGTCCGGCGGTTGAAGTTGGCCAGCCCCTCCTCCCAAAGCTATAGCCCACCCGTTTTTTGGGCATTTTTGCGGCGGACGAACTTGGGGATGGGACCTTCGGGGGCTTATTTTTGGGCGCGGCTGTGTCCGCGGCCTATTTTCGGCACACGGAGGGCGCTTGCAAAGTCTCGCCCCATTCCGAGTCCGGCGGACGAAGTTGGCCAGCCCCTCCCCCCAAGGCTATAGCCCACCCCTTTTTTGGGCATTTTTGCGGCGGACGAACTTGAGGACGGGACCTTCGGGGGCTTATTTTTGGGCGCGGCTGTGCCCACGGCCTATTTTTGGCACACGGAGTCCGCTCACAAAGTCTCGCCCCATTCCGAGTCCGGCAGACGAAGTTGGCCAGCCCCTCCCCGCAAGGCTATAGCCCACCCGTTTTTTGGGCATTTTTGCGGCGGACGAACTTGGGGACGGGACCTTCGGGGGCTTATTTTTGGGCGCGGCTGTGCCCGGTGCCTATTTTTGGCACACGGTGGGCGCTCGCAAAGTCTCACCCCATTCCGAGTCCGGCGGACGAAGTGGGCCAGCCCCTCCCCCCAAGGCTATAGCCCACCCGTTTTTTGGGCATTTTTGCGGCGGACGAACTTGGGGACGGGACCTTCGGGGGCTTATTTTTGGGCGCGGCTGTGCCCGCGGCCTATTTTTGGCACACGGAGGCCGCTCGCAAAGTCTCGCCCCATTCCGAGTCCGGCGGACGAAGTTGGCCAGCCCGTCCCCCCAAGGCTATAGCCCACTCGTTTTTTGGGCAATTTGGCGGCGGAAGAACTTGGGGACGGGACCTTCGGGGCCTTATTTTACGGCGCGCCTGTGCCCGCGGCCTATTTTTGGCACACGGAGGGCGCTCGCAAAGTCTCGCCCCATTCTGAGTCCGAGCAGAGTTGGCCAGCCCCTCCCCCCAAGGATATAGCCCACCCGTTTTTTGGGACTTTTTGCGGCGGACGAACTTGGGGACGGGACCTTCGGTGGCTTATTTTTTGGTACGGCTGTGCCCGTGGCCTATTTTTGGCACACGGAGGGCGCTCGCAAAGTCTCGCCCCATTCCGAGTCCGGCGGACGAAGTTGGCCAGCCCCTCCCCCCAAGGCTATAGCCACCCATTTTTTTGGGCATTTTGCGGCGGACGAACATCGGGGCCAGGACCTTCGGTGGCTTATTTTTGGGTGGCTGTGCCCGTGGCCTATTTTGGCACACGGAGGCCGCTGTAAAGTCTCGCCCCATTCCGAGTCCAGCGGAAGTTGGCCAGCCAGTCCCAGAAGGCTATAGCCCACCCGCGTTTTTGGGACTTTTGCATGATGAACTTGGGGGCCAGGACCTTCAGGCGTATTTCATTTAAGCGCGGCTGTGCCCGCTGGCCTATTTTTAACACACGGAGCGCTCCCAAAGTCTCGCCCCATTCTGAGTCCGGGGTGAGTTGGCCAGCCTCTCCCCCAGGCTGTGCCCACCGTTTTTGGGCATTTTTGCGCGTGGACGAACTTGGGGACGGGACCTTCGGGGCTTATTTTGGGCGCGGCTGTGCCCGCTGGCCTATTTTTTGGGTACAGCCACGGAGGGCACTCGCAAAGTCTCGCCCCATTCCGAGTCCGAGCGGACCAGAAGTTGGCCAGCTCCTCCCCAAGGCTATAGCCCACCCATTTTTTGGGCATTTTGCGTAGCGGATGAACATCGGGACGGGACATTCGGGGCTTATTTTTGGGCACGGCTGTGTCCACGGCTTATTTTGGCACACGGGTGAGCTCGCAAAGTCTCGCCCCATTCCGAGTCCTAAGGACAAAGTGGGCCCGGCTCCTCCCTCAAGGCTATAGCCCACCCGTTTTTTGGGCATTTTTGTGGCGGATGAACTTGGGGACGGGATCTTCGGGCGCTTATTTTTGGGCGCGGGTGTGTCCGCGGCCTATTTTTGGCACACGGAGGGCGTTCGCAAAGCCTCGCCCCATTCCGAGTCCCAGCGGACAGAGTTGGCCAGCCCTCCCTGGCTATAGCCCACCCATTTTTAGGCATTTTTAGTGCGGACGAACTTGGGAGCGGGACCTTCGGGGACTTATTTTTGGCAGCGGGTGTGTCCGCGGCCTGGCCTGGCACACGGAGGCGCTGCCAGTCTCGCCCCATTCCGAGTCAGCGGGCTGCCCAAGCCTCCCCCAAGCCTATATCCCAATCGTTTTTGGGAATTTTGCGGCGGACAGACTTGGGGTCGGGACCTTCGGGAGAAAAACTTATTTTTGGCGCGGCTGTGCCCATGCGGCCTGGCCACAACACACGGAGGGCGCTCACAAAGTCTCGCCCCATTCCGAGTCCGGCGGACGAAGTTGGGCAG
This sequence comes from Citrus mangshanensis, assembly GCA_030449895.1. Classification (NCBI taxonomy): domain Eukaryota; kingdom Viridiplantae; phylum Streptophyta; class Magnoliopsida; order Sapindales; family Rutaceae; genus Citrus; species Citrus mangshanensis. The sequence goes on from JASUUJ010000182.1 coordinate 83,298, forward strand.
CCCCTCCCCCCAAGGCTATAGCCCACCCGTTTTTTGGGCATTTTTGCGGCGGACGAACTTGGGGACGGGATCTTCGGGGGCTTATTTTTGGGCGTAGCTGCGTCCACGGCCTATTTTTTGCACACGGAGGGTGCTCGCAACGTCTCACTCCATTCCGAGTCCGGCGGACGAAGTTGGCCAGCCCCTCCCCCCAAGGCTATATCCCACCCGTTTTTTGGGCATTTTTGCGGCGGATGAACTTGGGAACGGGACCTTTGGGGGCTTATTTTTGGGTGTGGCTGTGCCCGCGGCTTATTTTTGGCACACGGAGGCCGCTCGTAAAGTCTCGCCCCATTCCGAGTCCGGCGGACGAAGTGGGCCAGCCCCTACCCCCAAGGCTATAGCCCACCCGCTTTTTGGGCATTTTGGGCGAGGGCACTTGGGGCCAGGACCTTCGGGGCTTATTTTTGGCGGCTGTGTCCATGGCCCTTTTTGTCACACACGGAGGGCGCTCGCAAAGTCTCGCGCCCATTCCGAGTCCGGCGGACGAAGTTGGCCAGCCCCTACCCCCAAGGCTATAGCCCACCCGTTTTTTGGGCATTTTAGCGGCGGAAGAACTTGGGGACGGAACCTTCGGGGGCTTATTTTTGTGCGCGGCTGTGTCCGCGGCAAATTTGCACCCGGAGGCCTCCTGGGCTCGCCCCATTCCGAGTCCGTCGGACGAAGTTGGCCAGCCTCTCCCCCAAGGCTATAGCCCACCCGTTTTTGGGCATTTTGCGGCGGACGAACTTGGGGACGCGACCTTCGGGCTTATTTTTGGAGTACGGCTGTGCCTGCGGTCTATTGTTGGCATACAGACGGGCGTTCGGAAAGTCTCGCCCCCTATTCTGAGTCCGGCGGATGAGGATTGGCCAGCCCCCTCCCAAGGCTATAGCCCACCCGTTTTTAGGTATTTTGCGGGTGAGACAACTTGGGAGGGGACCTCGAGGGCTTATTTTTGGACGCGCCTGTTTCACGACTATTTTTGGCACCCATAATTTTAGAGGGCTCGTAAAGTCTCGACCCATTCCGAGTCCGAATGATAGGCCAGGTTGTCCCCTCCCCCAAGCCTATTTCCGCACCCGTTTTGGGCATTTGCGTGGACGGACTTGGGGCCGCGGACCTTCGGGGGCTTATTTTGGGGGCGCGGCTGTGCCCAGCCTTGGCCTTTATTTTTGCACACGGAGGGTGCTCGCAAAGTCTCGCCCATTCCGGAGTCCGGGCGGACGGGTTGAGCAGCCCCTCCCCAAGGCTATAGCCCACCCGTTTTTGGGCATTTTTGCGACGGCGGACGAACTTGGGGGCCAGGACCTTCGGGGCTTATTTTGGTCGTAGCTGCGTCCGCGGCTGACTTTTTTTTTTTTCACACGGAGGTCGCTGCGCAACGTCTCGCCCATTCCGAGTCCGGCGGACGAAGTTGGCCAGCCCCTCCCCAAGGCTATAGCCCACCCGTTTTTGGGCATTTTTGTAGGCGGATGAACTTGGGAGCGGGACCTTCAGGGCTTATTTTTGGGCACGGCTGTCCCCCGCTGGCCTATATTTGGCACATTAATGGAGGTGCACTCGTAAAGTCTCGTCCCATTCCGAGTCCGCGGGCCGGGGAAAGTGGGCCGACCCTCCCCCTAAGGCTATAGCCGACCGTTTTTGGGCATTTTTGCATTGGACGAACTTGGGGGATGGTACCTTTGGGGGCTTATTTTTGGGCATGGCTGTGCCGCGGCCTATTTTTGGCACAGGGAGGCGCTCTCGCAAAGTCTAGTCCCATTCCGAGTTTGGCGGACGAAGTGGGCCCAGCCCCGACCCCAAGGCTATAGCCCACCCGTTTTGGGCATTTTTGCGGCGGATGAACTTGGGGACGGGACCTTTGGGCTTATTTTTGGCGTGGCTGTGCCCCGCGGCTTATTTTTAACACGCACACTGCAGGCCGCCGCAAAGTCTCGCCCCATTCCAAGTCTAAAGTGACGAAGTGGGCTGAGCCCCTCCCCAAGGCTATAGCCACCCGCTTTTGGGCATTTTGCGGTGGGCTTGAACTTGGGCCAGGACCCCTTCAGGGAACTTATTTTGGGTGCGGCCGTGCCCCGGCCTATTTTTGGCACACGGAGGGCACTCGTAAGTCTCGCCCCATTCCGAGTCCGAGACAACTTGGCCAGCCCCTCCCCAAGGCTATAAGCCCACCCGTTTTTTGGGGCATGTTTACGGCGGACGAACTTGGGGACGGGACCTTGGGGTGCTTATTTTTGGCGCAGCTGTGCCCGTAGCCTATTTTGCATACGGAGGCGCTCGCAAAGTCTCGCCCCATTCGAGTCCGGCGGACAGGCCTAGCTGCACCTCCCCCCAGGCTATAGCCCACCCGTTTTCCGGCATTTTTGCGGCGGACGGACTTGGGGTCGGGACCTTCGGGGCTTATTTTTGGGCGCGGCTGTCCCTGCAGCCTATTTTTGGCACACGGAGGGTGCTGCGAAGTCTCGCCCATTCCGAGTCCGAGCGGACGAAGTTGAGCAGCCCCTCCCCGAGGCTATAGCCCACCCGTTTTTGGGCATTTTTGCGGCGGACGAACTTGGGGATGGGACCTTGGGGGCTTATTTTTGGTCGTAGCTGCGTCCGCGGCTCATTTTTGCACACGAGGGCGCTGCAACGCGTCTCGCCCATTCCGAGTCCGGCGGACGAGTTGGCCAGCCCCTCCCCAAGGCTATAGCCCACCTGTTTTAGGCATTTTTGTGGCGGATGAACTTGGGGCCCGGGACCTTCAGGGGCTTATTTTGGGGCAAGGCTGTCCCCGCGGCCTATTTTTTGCACTCGGAGTGCAATCGTAAAGTCTAGTCCCATTCCGAGTCGGGCTGACGAAGTGGGCAGGCCCCGCCCCCCAAGGCTATAGCCGACCGTTTTTAGGCATTTTGCGGCGGACGAACTTGGGGATGGTACCTTTGGGGGCTTATTTTTATGGCTGTGCCCATGGCCTATTTTTAACACAGGGGGCGCTCGCAAAGTCTAGCCCCATTAGAGTCTGGCGGACGAGTGGGCCAGCCCCGACCCCCAAGGCTATAGCCCACCCTTTTATGGGCATTTTTTGAGTCGGACGAACTTGGGGCCCAGGCGGGACCTTCGGGCCTTATTTTTGGGCGCGGCTGTGCCTACGGCCTATTTTTGGCACGCTGGAGGCGCTGCAAAGTCTTGCGTCCCATTCCGAGTCCGTCGGACGAGTTGGCCAGCCCCTCCCCCAAGGCTATAGCCCACCCATTTTTTTGGGCATTTTGCGGGCGGACGAACAGACGGACATACGGGGGCTTATTTTGGCGCGCTGTGCCCGCGCCCTGTGGCCACACACGCTGAGCGGACTGCCAAGTCGCTCCCCATTCCAGTCCGGCGGCTACAGAATGTTGGCGCCGAAACCCTCCCCCTAACGGCCCTCATCTCGAGAGTCCCACCCATTTAGCACAGGCATTTTGCGGCGGACGAACTTGAGACGGGACTTTCGGGGGCTTATTTTTGGGCGTGGCTGTGCGCCCATTTTTCGCATATTCAAGGCGGACGAAAGTTGGCATGGGATGGCGGACGCTTTCGGGCTTATTTTTAAGGGGCGTGAGCTCAAGGCTTATTTTTGCATACGGAGGCGCTCGCGTCTGCCCCATTCCGAGTCCGGCGAGACGAAGTTGGCCAGCCACTCCCCCAAGGCTATAGCCCACCCGTTTTGGGCATTTTTTGCGTGACTAACTTGGGGCCAGGACCTTCGGGGCTTATTTTTGGGGTGGCTGTGCCAGCATGCTGGCATACGGATGGCCGCATAAAGCTCGCCCCCATTCCGAGTCAGCGGACCCAGAGAGTTTGGCCAACCACTCCTCAAGGCCTGTACCGCATTTCGCCCGGACTAGCAGGGACGTGACCTTCGGGGGCTTATTTAAGTGAGCCGTCCGCGGCCTCATTTTTGCCACCCGGAGGCGCCGCAACGTCTGACCCCATTCCGAGTCCGCGGACGGTTGGCCAGCCTCCCCAAGCTTGCTTATAGCCCACCCATTTTCGGCTTTTCGGCGACTCCAACTTGGGACGGGACTTTCGGGGCTTATTTTTGACGTGGCTATGCCCGCGGCTTATTTTTGGGACACGGAGGCCGCCGCAGTCTCCCCATCTTGAGTCCTACACGGCTGGCCAGCCACTCCCCCAAGGCTATAGCCCACCCGCTTTTAGGGGCATTTTGCGGCGGACTAACTTGGGGACGGGACCTCGGGGCTTATTTTTGGGCGGAGCTGCGTCCGCGCCTATTTTTTGCACACGGAGGCGCTGCAACGCCTCGCCCATTCCGAGTCCGGAGCGGACGGCCAGCCCTCCCCAAGGCTGCAGCACCCACCGCTTTTTGGGCATTTTGCGCGGATGAACTTGGGGAGGGACCTTCGGGGGCTTATTTTGGGTGCGCGGCTGTTTCACGGCCTATTTTTGGCACACACGGAGGGTGCTTACAAAATCTCGACTCCATTCCGAGTCCGGCGGACGACTTTGGCCAGCCCCTCCCCCCAAGGCTATAGCCCACCCGTTTTTTGGGCATTTTTGCGGCGGACGAACTTGGGGACGGGACCTTCGAGGGCTTATTTATGGGCGAGGCTGTGCCTGCGGTGTATTTTTGGCACATGGAGGACGCTCGCAAAGTCTCGCCCCATTCCGAGTCCGGCGGACGAAGTTGGCCAGCCCCTCCCCCCAAGGCTATAGCCCACCTGTTTTTTGGGCATTTTTGCGGCGGACGAACATGGGGACGGGACCTTCGGGGGCTTATTTTTGGGGCGCGTGTGGCACGCGCTTATTTTTGGCACACGGAGGGCGCTCGCAAAGTCTCGCCCATTCCGAGTCCGGGCGGACGAAGTTGGCTGGCCAGCCCTCCCCCGAGGCTATAGCCCACCCGTTTTTTGGGGAATTTTTGCGGCGGACGAACTTGGGGATGGGACCTTCGGGGCTTATTTTTGGGGGCGGCTGTGCCGCGTCTATTTTGGTACACGGAGGGCGCTCGCAACGCGTCTCGCCCCATTCCGAGTCCGCGGGACGGGTTGGCCAGCCCGCTCCACCCAAGGCTATAGCCACACATTTTTTGGCATTTTTAAGTCGGGGCGACGAACATCGGACGGCACCATCGGGGCTTATTTTTGGGCGGGGTGTAGCGGCTATTTTTGGCACACGGAGGAGCTTCGCAAAGTCTCGCCCCATTCCGAGTCCGGCGATGTTGGCTGGTCCCCTCCCCAAGTCTATAGCCCACCCGCTTTTGGGCATTTTTGCTGGGCGGACGAACTTGGGGACGGACCTTCGAGGGCTTATTTTTGCGGTGCGGCTGTATCCATGGCCTATTTTTGCCACATGGAGGGCGCTCGCAAAGTCTCGCCCCATTCCGAGTCCGGCGGACGAAGTTGGCCAGCCCCTCCCCCCAAGCCTATATCCCACCCGTTTTTTGGGCATTTTTGCGGCGGACGGACTTGGGGTCGGGACCTTCGGGGGCTTATTTTTGGGCGTGGCTGTGTCCGGGGCCTATTTTTGGCACACGGAGGGCGCTCGCAAAGTCTCGCCCCATTCAGAGTACGACCGACGAGTTGGGACAGACGGTCCCGCCAAGGCTATATCACACCCGTTTTTTGGGCATTTTTGCGGCGGACGTACTTGGGGTCGGGACCTTCGGGGGCTTATTTTTGGGCGGTGCTGCGTCCGCGGCCTATTTTTTGCACACGGAGGGCGCTCGCAATGTCTCGCCCCATTCCAAGTCCGGCGGACGAAGTTGGCCAGCCTCCCAAGGCTATAGCCCACCCGTTTTTGGCATTTTGCGGCGGATGAACTTGGGACGGGACCTTTGGGGGCTTATTTTTGGGCGTGGCTGTGCCTGCGGCTTATTTTTGGTACACAGAGGCCGCTCGCAAAGTCTCGCCCATTCCAAGTCCGGCGGACGATGGGCCAGCCCCTCCCTCAAGGCTATAGCCCACCCGCGTTTTGGGCATTTTTGCGGTGGACGATCTTGGGGAAGGGAGCGTCGGGAACTTAATTTTGGGTGCTGCAGTGCCCCCGGCCTATTTTTGGCACACGGAGGGCACTCGTAAAGTCTCGCCCCATTCCGAGTCCGCGGACGACAGCCAGCCCCTCCCCCAAGGCTATAGCCCACCTGCGTTTTTGGGCATGTTTGCGGCGGACGAACTTGGGGACGGGACCTTGGGGTGCTTATTTTTTGGCGCAGCTGTGCCCGTAGCCTATTTTTTGCATACGGAGGCGCTGCAAAGTCTCGCCCCATTCCGAGTCCGGCGGACGAACTTGGCATAGCACCTCCCTGGCTATAGCCCACCCGCTTTCTGCATTTTTGCGGCGGGACCGAACTTGGGGACGGACCTTGGGCACTTATTTTGGCGCGGCCGTGCCCCGGCCTACTTTTGGTACACGGAGGGCGTTCGCAAAGTCTCGCCCCATTCCGAGTCCGCGGACTCTTGGCCAGCCTCTCCCCAAGGCTATAGCCCACCCATTTTTGGGCATTTTTGCGGGGCGGACTAACTCGGGACGTGGACCTTCGGGCGCTTATTTTTGGGCGCACCTGTGCCGTGGCCTATTTTTGGCACACGGGGGCGCTCGTAAGTCTCGCCCATTCCGTGTCCGAGCGGGACGAACTTGGCCAGCCCCTCCCCCCAAGGCTATGGCCCACCTGTTTTTTGGCCATTTTTGCGGCAGACGAACATGGGTTCGGGACCTTCGGGCGCTAATTTTTGGGCGTGGCTGTGCCCGCGGCCTATTTTTGGCACACGGGGGGCGCTCGCAAAGTCTCGGCCCATTCCGAGTCCGCGGACAGCCAGCCCCTCCCCCAAGGCTATAGCCCACCCGCTTTTAGGCATGTTTGCGGCGGACGAACTTGGGGACGGGACCTTCGGGTGCTTATTTTTGTGAGGCTGTGCCCGTGGCCTATTTTTTGCACACGGAGGCGCTGCAAAGTCTCGCCTCCATTCCGAGCCCGGCGACGACCTTGGCCAGCCTCTCCCCAAGGCTATAGGCCACCCGCTTTTGGCCATTTTTGCGGCGGACGAACTTGGGGTCGGGACCTCGGTGCTTGTTTTTGATCGCGGCTGTGCAAGGTATTTTGGCACACGGAGGGCACTCGCAAAGTCTCGCTCCATTCCGAGTCCGGCGGACGAACTTGCCCAGCCCCTCCCCAAGGCTATAGCCCACCCGCTTTTGGCATTTTTGCTATGGAACCTTGGGGGATGGGACCTTGGATCCTTATTTTGGCGCGGTTGTGCCCGTGGCCTATTTTGGCACACGGAGGGCGCCGCAAAGTCTCGCCCCATTCCGAGTCCGCGGACAATTGGCCAGCCCTCCCCCAAGGCTATAGCCCAACCTTTTTTTGGGCATTTTTGCGGCGGACGAACTTGGGGACGGGACCTTCGGGAACTTATTTTTGGGTGCGGCCGTGCCCCCGGCCTATTTTTGGCACACGGAGGGCACTCGTAAAGTCTCGCCCCATTCCGAGTCCGGCGGACGAACTTTGGCCAGCCCCTCCCCCAAGGCTATAGCCCACCCGCTTTTGGGCATGTTTGGGGCGGACGAACTTGGGGACGGGACTTGGGGTGCTTATTTTTGGCGCAGCTGTGCCCGTAGCCTATTTTTTGCATACGGAGGGCGCCGCAAAGTCTCGCCCATTCCGAGTCCGCGGACGAACTTGGCTAGCACCTCCCCAAGGCTATAGCCCACCCGCTTTTTCGCATTTTGCGGCGGACGAACTTGGGACGGGACCTTGGGCACTTATTTGGCGCGGCCGTGCCCCTGCCTACTTTTGGTACACGGAGGGCGTCGCAAAGTCTCGCCCCATTCCGAGTCCGCGGATTTAACTTGGCCAGCCCTCCCCAAGGCTATAGCCCACCCATTTTTTGGGCATTTTGCGCGGACTAACTCGGGACGGGACCTTCGGGCGCTTATTTTTGGCGCACCTGTGCCCGTGGGCCTACTTTTGGTACACGGAGGGCGGTCGCAAAGTCTCGCCCCATTCCGAGTCCGGCGGACGAACTTGGCCAGCCCCTCCCCCCAAGGCTATAGCCCACCGGTTTTTTGGCCATTTTTGCGGCAGACGAACAGGGGTTCGGGACCTTCGGGCGCTAATTTTACGTGGCTGTGCCCGTCTATTTTTGCACACGGGGCGCTCGCAAAGTCTCGGCCCATTCCGAGTCCGCGGGATCATCTCAACAGCCCTCCCCAAGGCTATAGCCACCCGCTTTTGGGCATGTTTGCAAGTGGACGAACTTGGGGACGGGACCTTCGGGTGCTTATTTTTTGTGAGGCTGTGCCCGTGGCTATTTTTTGCACACGGAGGGCGCCGCAAAGTCTCGCCCATTCCGAGCCCGGCGGGATTTTTGGCCAGCCCCTCCCAGTGCCAAGGCTATAGGCCACCCGCTTTAGGCCATTTTTGCGCGGACGAACTTGGGGTCGGGACCTTCGGGTGCTTGTTTTGATCGCGGCTGTGCCCGCGCCTATTTTTGGCACACGGAGGGCACTTTCGCAAAGTCTCGTTCCATTCCGAGTCCGGGCGGACGAACTTGCTTCCAGCCCCTCCCCCAAGGCTATAGCCCACCCGCTTTTGGGCATTTTTGCGGCGGACGAACTTGGGGATGGGACCTTTGATCCTTATTTTTGGGCGCTGGGTGCCGTGGCCTATTTTGGCACACGGAGGGCGCCGCAAAGTCTCGCCCCATTCCGAGTCCGGCGGACAAGCTTGGCCAGCCTCCTCCAAGGCTATAGCCCAACCTTTTTTGGGCATTTTTGCGGACGAACTTGGGACGGGACCTTTGGGTGCTTATTTTTAAGGCGCGGCTGTGACTGCGTGCCTATTTTTGGCACACAGAGGGTGCTCGCAAAGTCTCGCCCCATTCCGAAAACGGCGGACGAACTTGGCCAGTCCAACCCCCAAGGCTATAGGCCACCCGCTTTTAGGGCATTTTGCGCGGACAAACTTGGGGACCGGACCTTGGGCGCTTATTTTTGGGAGCGGCTGTGCACACGACCTATTTTTGGCACACGGAGGGCGCTGCAAGTCTAGCCCCATTCCGAGTCCAGCAGACGATCTTGGCCGGCCCTCCCCAAGGCTATAGCCCACCCGCTTTTGGACATTTTTGCGGCGGAGGAACTTGGGGACGGGACCTCGGATGCTTATTTTGGGCGCTGCAGTGCCCGCGCATATTTTTTGGCACACGGAGGGCGCTCGCAAATTCTCGCCTCATTCCGAGTCCGGGCGGACGAACTTGGCCAGCCCCTCCCAAGGCTATAGCCCAACCTTTTTGGGCATTTTTATGCGGACGAACTTGGGGACGGGACCTTCGGCGCTTATTTTGGGCGCGGCTGTGACCGCGTCTATTTTTGGCACAGAGAGGTGCTCGCAAAGTCTCGCCCATTCCAGTACGGCGGACGAACTTGGCCAGTCCAACCCCCAAGGCTATAGGCCACCTGCTTAGGGCATTTTTGCGGCGTGACGAACTTGGGGAACGGACTCTTCGGGCGCTTATTTTTGGGCGCGGCTGTGCCCGCGGCCTATTTTTGTACACGGAGGGCGCTCAAAGTCTCGCCCCATTCCGAGTCCGGCGGACGAATTGGCCAGCCCCTCCTCCCAAGGCTATAGCCCAAATCCTTTTTTGGGCATTTTTATGCGGACGAACTTGGGGACGGGACCTTCGGCGCTTATTTTGGGCGGCTGTGACCAGCGGCCTATTTTTGGCACACAGAGGTGCTCACAAGTCTCGCCCCATTCCGAGTCCGCGGATGAACATGGCCAGCCCCTCCCTCAAGGCTATAGCCCACCCGTTTTTGGGCATTTTTACGGCGGATGAACTTGGGGACGGGACCTTCGGAGGCTTATTTTGGGCGCGGCTGTGCCCAAGCGGTCCTATTTTTTGCACACGGAGGGCGCCGCAAAGTCTCGCCCTCATTCCGAGCCCGGCGGATCATTGGCCAGCCCTCCCCAAGGCTATAGCCCACCCGCTTTTGGACATTTTACGGCGGATGAACTTGGGTACGGGACCTTCGGATGCTTATTTTGGGCGCGGCTGTGCCGCGGCCTATTTTTGGCACACGGAGGCGCTTGCAAAGTCTCGCCCCATTCCGAGTCCGGGCGGATTTAATCCAGCCCTCCCCCCAAGGCTATAACCCACCCGTTTTTTGGGCATTTTTGCGGCGGACGAACTTGGGGACGGGACCTTCGGGCGAATTTTTTGGGTGCGGCTGTCACCATGCCTATTTTTGGCACACAGAGGGTGCTCGCAAAGTCTCGCCCCATTCCGAGAACGGCGGGACGAACTTGGCCAGTCCAACCCCCAAGGCTATAGGCCACCCGCTTTTAGGCATTTTTGCGGATTTAACTTGGGGACCGCACCTTCGGTGCTTATTTTTGGGAGCGGCTGTGCCTGTGACTCTATTTTTGGCACACGGAGGGCGCCGAAAGTCTCGCCTCCATTCCGAGTCCGGCGGACGAACTGGCCAGCCCCTCCCCAAGGCTATAGCCCACCCGCTTTCATTTTTGGCGGACGAACTTGGGGACGGGACCTTGGCGCTTATTTTTGGGCACGCTGTGCCCACGGCCTATTTTTGGCACACAGAGGGTGTTCGCAAAGTCTCGCCCATTCCGAGTCCGCGCGGACAAACTTGGCCAGCCCCACCCCCAAGGCAATAGCCCACCGTTTTTAAGCATTTTGGGCGGACGAACTTGGGGACGGGTCCTTCGGTTGCCTCTTCTTTGGGCGCGCTGTGCCCGCAGGCTATTTTTGGCACACAGAGGGCGCTGCAGTCTCGCCCCATTCCGAGTCCGCGGACTTGGCCAGCCCTCCCCAAGGCTATAGCCCACCCGCTTTTGGCCATTTTGCGGCTGACGAACTTGGGGACGGACCTTCGGGCACTTATCTTTGTGCGGCTGTGCCCGCGCCTATTTTTGGCACAATGGATGGCGCTCGCAGTCTCGCCCCATTCCGAGTCAGGCAGACGAACTTGGCCAGCCCCTCCGGCCAAGGCTAAAGGCCAACCGTTTTTTGGGCATTTTTGCGGCGGAAACATGGGGACGGGACCATCGGGCGCTTATTTTTGGCGCTGTGCCTGTGGCCTATTTTTGGCACACGGAGGGCGCCAGAAAGTCTCACCCCATTGCGAGTCCGGCGGACGAACTTGGCCAGCCCCTCCCCCAAGGCTATAGCCACTCATTTTTGGGCATTTTTGCGGCGGACGAACTTGGGGACGGGACCTTCGGCGCTTATTTTTGGGCGCGGCTGTACCACGGCCTATTTTTGGTACACGGAGGGCACTCACAAAGTCACACCCCATTCCGAGTCCGTGGACGAATCTTGGCCAGCCCTCCCCCAAGGCTATAGCCCACCCGCTTTTGGGCATTTTTGCGGCGGACGAACTTGGGGACGGGACCTTCGGCAGTTCTTTTTGGGCACGCTGTTCCTGCAGCATATTTTTGGTACACGGAGGGCGGCGCAAAGTCTCGCCCCATTCCGAGTCCGGCGGATGAACTTGGCCAGCCCCTCCCCCAAGGCAATAGCCCACCCGCTTTTTCGCATTTTGCGGGGACGAACTTGGGGACGGGTCCTTCGGTTGCTTATTTTGGGCGCGGCTGTGTTCGCAGCCTACTTTTAGCACACGGAGGGTGCCTCGCAAAGTCCCGCCCATTCCGAGTCCGGCGGACGGGCCAGCCCTCCCCCCAAGGCTATAGCCCACCCGCTTTTGGGCATTTTTGGCGGACGAACTTGGCGACGGGACCTTCGGGTGCTTATTTTTTGGCGCGCTGTGCCATATTTTGGCACTGGAGGGCGCTTGCAAAGTCCCGCCCCATTCCGAGTCCGGCGGATTTACGGCACAGCCCCTCCCCAAGGCTATAGCCCACCTGCTTTTGGGCATTTTTCGGCGGACGAACTTGGGGACGGGACCTTCAGGTGCTTATTTTTGCGCGGCTGTGCCCGCGTCTATTTTTGGTACGTGGAGGGCGCTGCAAGTCTCGCCCCATTCCGAGTCCGGCGGATGAATCTTGGCCAGCCCTCCCCCAAGGCTATGGCCCACCCGCTTTTTGGGCATTTTTGTAAGGCGGACGAACATGGGGACGGGACCTTCGGGCACTTATTTTTGGGCGCGCTGTGCCTGCGGCCTATTTTTGGAACACGGAGGGTGCTCGCAAAGTCTCGCCTATTCCTAGTCCGGCGTACGAACATGGACAGCTCCTCCCCCCAAGGCTATAGCCCACCCGTTTTTTGGGCATTTTTGCGGCGGTCGAACTTGGGGACAGGACCTTCGGGTGCTTTTTTTTTGGTGCAGCTGTGCCCATGGCTTATTTTTGGCACACGGAGGGCGCTCGCAAAGTCTCGCCCCATTCCGAGTCCGGCGGACGAACTTGGCCAGCCCTCCCCAAGGCTCTAGCCCACCCGCTTTTGGGCATTTTTATGCGCGGTTGAACTTGGGGACGGGACCTTCGGTGCTTATTTTTGGCGTGCTGCGCCACCAATTTTTGGCACACGGAGGGTGATCGCAGTCTCGCCCCATTCCGAGTCCGGCGGATCGAACTTGGCCAGCCCTCTCCCCAAGGCTATAGCCCACTCATTTTTTGGGCATTTTCACATGCGGCGGACGAACTTGGGGACGGGACCTTCGGGCGCTTATTTTTCGGTGCGGCTGTACCTGCCCAATAGTTGGGACACGGAGGGCGCCGCAAAGTCTCGCCCCCCATTCCGATTCCGCAGACGAACTTGGCTGAGCCCTCCCCCAAGGCTCTCAGCCCACCCATTTTTTGGGCATTTTTATGGCGGTTGAACTTGGGGACGGACTCGGTGCTTATTTTGCCCGCTGCACCCAAGCTGCCAATTTTTGGCACACGGAGGGCGCCCGCAAAGTCTCGCCCATTCCGAGTCCGGGACGAACTGGCCAGCCCCTCCCCCTGGCTATAGCCCACTCATTTTTTGGGCATTTTTGCGTTAACGAACTTGGGGACGGGACCTTCGGCGCTTATTTTTTGGTGCTGTACCATGCCAATAGTTGGGACACGGAGGGCGCTGCAAAGTCTCGCCCATTCCGATTCCGGCGGTCGAACTTGGCCAGCCCCCTCCCCAAGGCTCTAGCCCACCCGCTTTTTGGGCATTTTATGCGGTGGAACTTGGGGACGGACCTTCGGTACTTATTTTTGGGGCTGCTGCGCCTGCTGCCAATTATTGGCACACGGAGGGTGCTAGCAAAGTCTCGCCCCATTCCGAGTCCGGCGGACAAACTTGGGCAGCCCCTCCCCAATGCTAGCCCACCCGCTTGGGCATTTTTGCGGACGTACTTGGGGTAGGGACCTTAGGGCTGTTATTTTTGCGCGCAGCTTGTGCCTGCGTCTATTTTTGGCACACGAAGGGCGCCTGCAAAGTCTCGCCCCATTCCGAGTCCGCGGATTTGGTCTTGGCACCCTCCCCAATGCTATAGCCTCACCCGCTGGGCATTTTTACGGACGAACTTGGGACGTGGACCTTGGGGTTATTTTGGGCGCGTTTGTGCCGCGTCTATTTTTGCACACGAAGGGCGCTGCAAAGTCTCACCCCATTCGAGTCCGCGGATTTAACTTGGCCAGCCCTCCCCCAAGGCTATAGCCCACCCGGTTGGGCATTTTTCAAGCGGACGAACTTGGGGACGGGACCTTCCGTGCTTATTTTTGGGCCGGCTGTGCCCGCAGCCTATTTTTGGCACATGGAGGGTGCCTCGCAAAGTCTCGCCTCTATTCCGAGTCCGCGACGAACTCTGGCCAGCCCCTCCCCCAAGCCATAGCCCACCCGCTTGGGCATTTTTGCACCGGATGAACTTGGGGACGGGACCTTCGGGCGCTATTTTGGGCACGGCTGTGTCCGCGGCCTATTTTTGGCACATGGAGGGTGCTCGCAGTCTCGCCCATTCCGAGTCCGGGACGAACTTGGCCAGCCTCTCCCCAAGGCTATAGCCCACCAGTTTTTCGCATTTTTGCGGACGAACTTTGGGGATGGGACTCGGCTGTTATTTTTGGGCGTGCTTGTGCCTATTTTTGGCACACGAAGGGCGCCGCAAAGTCTCGCCCATTCCGAGTCCGGCGGATCAACTTGGCACCCTCCCCAATGCTATAGCCCACCCGCTTTTTTGGGCAATTTTGGGCGGACGAACTTCGACGGGACCTTCGGTGCTTATTTTTGCGCTGTGCCCGCGCCTATTTTTGCACTCGGAGGGTGCTCGCAAAGTCCCGCCCCATTCCGAGTCGGGCGGATGAACTTGGCCAGCCCTCCCCCAAGGCTATAGCCCACCTGTAGTTTGGGCATTTTGCCGGACGAACTTGGGGACGGGACCTTCTGGCGCTATTTTTGGCACGGCTGTGCACGCAGCTTATTTTTGGTACACGGAGGGCATTCGCAAAGTCTCGCCCCATTCCGAGTCCGCGGACGAACTTGGCCAGCCCTCTCCCTGCTAAAGCCCACCCGCTGGCATTTTCGCGGCGGACGAACTTGGGTACGTGGACCTTCTGGCGATAATTTTGGGCGCAGCTATGCCCGCGCCTGTTTTTGGCACACGGAGGGTGCTCGCAAAGTCTGGCCCCATTCCGAGTCAGGCCGATTAACTTGGCCAGCCCTCCCCAAGGCCATAGCCCACCCGCTTTTGGGCATTTTTGCAGCAGACGAACTTGGGGACGGGACCTTCGGCTCTTATTTTTGCGCGGCTGTGCCCGCGCCTATTTTTGGCACACGGAGGGTGCTAGCAAAGTCTCGCCCATTCCGAGTCCGCGGACAAACTTGGGCAGCCCCTTCCCCAATGCTATAGCCCACCCGCTGGGGCATTCACAAGGACGAACTTGGGGATGGGACCTTCGGGTTGTTATTTTAGGCGCGCTTGTGCCCGCGCTATTTTTGGCACACGAAGGCGCCGCAAAGTCTCGCCTCCCATTCCGAGTCCGTGGACGAACTTGGCACCCTCCCCAATGCTATAGCCCACCCGCTTTTGGGCATTTTCATGGGCGGACGAACTTGGGGACGGGACCTGGGTGTTATTTTTGGGCGCTTGTGCTCGCGGCCTATTTTTGGCACATGGCGGCGCTCGCAGTCTCACTCCCATTCCGAGTCCGGCGGATTTAACTTGGCCAGCTCCTCCCCAAGGCTATCGCCCACCTGTATTTGGGCATTTTAAGGCCGGACGAACTTGGGGACGGGACCTTCGGCGCTATTTTTGGGCACGGCTGTGCACGCAGCTTATTTTTGGCACACGGAGGGCATTCGCAAAGTCTCGCCTTCATTCCGAGTCCGGCGGACGAACTGGCCAGCCCCTCCCCAAGGCTATAGCCCACCCGCTTGGGCATTTTGCAGCAGACTTAACTTGGGACGGGACCTTCGGGCTTATTTTTGGGCGCGGCTGTGCCTGCTCCTATTTTTGGCACACGGAGGGTGCTAGCAAAGTGCATCGCCTATTCCGAAGTCCGCGACAACTTGGCCAGCCCTCCCCAATGCTATAGCCCACCTGCTTTTGGGCATTTTTGCGCGGGACGAACTTGGGGACGGGACCTTCGGGCTGTTATTTTGGGCGCGCTTGTGCCGCGGCCTATTTTTGGCACACGAAGGGCGCCGTGCAAAGTCTCACCCCATTCCGAGTCCGGCGGATTTGTCTTGGCCAGCCCTCCCCCAAGGCTATAGCCCACCCGCTTTTGGCATTTTTGCGCGGACGAACTTGGGGACGGGACCTTCCGTGCTTATTTTGGGCGCGGCTGTGCCCGCAGCCTATTTTTGGCACATGGAGGGTGCTCGCAGTCTCGCCCCATTCCGAGTCCGCGGATTGACCCTGGCAGCCCTCCCCAAGGCTATAGCCCACCCGCTGGGCATTTTTGCGGCGGATGAACTTGGGGACGGGACCTTCGGGCGCTATTTTTGGGTACGGCTGTGTCCGCGGCTATTTTTGGCACATGGAGGGTGCTCGCAAATTCCGCCCATTCCGAGTCCGGGACGAACTTGGCCAGCCTCTCCCCAAGGCTATAGCCCACCCGCTGGGCATTTTGCGGCGGATTTAACTTGGGGACGGGACCTTCGGTGCTTATTTTTGGGCGCGGCTGTGCCCGCTGCCTATTATTACCACACGGAGGGTGCTAGCAAAGTCTCGCCTATTCCGAGTCCGCGGACGAACTTTGCCAGCCCCTCCGCCAAGGCTATAGCCCACCCGCTTTTTGGGGCATTTTATGCGGTGACGAAATTGGGGACTGGACCTTTGGCTGCTTATTTTGGGCGCGGCCGTGCCCGCTGCCTATTTTTGGCACTGAGGGCGCCGCAAAGTCCCGCCCCATTCCGAGTCCGGGCGACTTGGCCAGCCCCTCCCCAAGGCTATAGCCCACCTCGTATTGGGCATTTTTTAAGGCTGGACGAACTTGGGACGGGACTCGGGCGCTTATTTTGGGCACGGCTGTGCACACAGCTTATTTTTGGCACACGGAGGGCATTCGCAAAGTCTCGCCCCATTCCGAGTCCGCGACGAACTTGGCCAGCCCCTCCCCCAAGGCTAAAGCCCACCCGCTTTTGGGCATTTTTTATAAGGCGCGGACGAACTTGGGTACGGGACCTTCGGGCGATTATTTTTGGGCGCAGCTATGCCCGCCTGTTTTTGGCACACGGAGGGTGCTCTGCAAAGTTCTGGCCCCATTCCGAGTCAGGCCGACTTAACTTGGCCAGCCCCTCCCCCAAGGCTATAGCCCACCCGCTTTTTGGGCATTTTTGCAGCAGACGTAACTTGGGGACGGACCTTCGGGTTTTATTTTTGGGCGCGACTGTGCCCCCGGCCTATTTTTGGCACACGGAGGGTGCTAGCAAAGTCTCGCCCATTCCGAGTCCGCGGACAAACCGGCCAGCCCTCCCCCAATGCTATAGCCCACCCGTTTTTTGGGCATTTTTGCAGCAGACGAACTTGGGGACGGGACCTTCGGGCTCTTATTTTTGGGTGCGGCTGTGCCCGCGGCCTATTTTTGGCACACGGAGGGTTCTAGCAAAGTGTCGCCCATTCCGAGTCCGCGGATAACTTGGCCAGCCCTCCCCAATGCTATAGCCCACCTGCTTGGGCATTTTGGGCGGGACGAACTTTGGGGACGGGACCTTCGGGCTGTTATTTTGGGCGCGCTTTGTGCTCATGGCTCATTTTTGGCACACGAAGGGCTTCGCAGTCTCGCCCATTCCGAGTCCGCGGACGAACTTGGCCAGCCCTCCCCAAGGCTATAGCCCACCCGCTCTTGGGCATTTTTGCGGCGGACGAACTTGGGGACGAGACCTTCGGGCGCTATTTTTGGGTGCGGCTGTGCCCGCGTCTATTTTTGAAACACGGAGGGCGCCGCAGTCTCGCCCCATTCTGAGTCCGCGGACGAACATGGCAAGCTCCTCCCCAAGGCTATAGCCAACCCGCTTTTTGGCCATTTTTGCGGCGGACGAACTTGGGGATTGACCTTCGGGCGCTTATTTTGGGCGCGGCTGTGCCTACGGCCTATTTTTGGCACACGGAGGACACTCACAAAGTCACGCCCATTCCGAGTCCGCGGACAACTTACAGCCTCCTCCCAAGTCTATACCCACCTGCTGGGGCATTTTGGGCGACGAACTTGGGGACGGGACTCGGTGATTATTTTGGGCGCAGCTGTGCCCGCTGCCTGTTTTTGGCACACGGAGGGCGCTGCAAAGTCTGGCCCCATTCCGAGCCTGGCCGATTTAATCCACAGCCCCTCCCCAAGGCTATAGCCCACCCGCTTTTGGGCATTTTTGTGGCAGACGAACTTGGGGACGGGACCTTCGGCGCTTATTTTTGGGCGCGATTGTGCCCGGTGGCCTATTTTTGGCACACGGAGGGCGCCGCAAAGTCTCACCCCATTCCGAGTCCGGCAGACAAACTTTAGCCCTCCCCAATGCTATAGCCCACCCGCTTTTTTGGGAATTTTTGCATGAC
Source organism: Citrus mangshanensis (assembly GCA_030449895.1). NCBI lineage: Eukaryota > Viridiplantae > Streptophyta > Magnoliopsida > Sapindales > Rutaceae > Citrus > Citrus mangshanensis. The sequence goes on from JASUUJ010000182.1 coordinate 101,235, forward strand.
GAAACTTGGGGACGGGACATTCGGGCTGTTATTTTTGGGCTTTGTTTGTGCCGCGGTCTATTTTTGGCACACGAAGGGCGCCTGGAAAGTCTCGCCCCATTCCGAGTCCGCGATACATCTTGGCCAGCCCTCCCCAATGCTATAGCCTACCTGCTTTTGGGCATTTTTGCGGCGGACGAACTTGGGGACGGGACCTTGGGCTGTTATTTTTGGGCGCTGAGCTCCCGGCGGCTATTTTTGGCACACACGATGGGCGCCAAAGTCTCGCCCATTCCGAGTCAGGCCGATTAACTGGCCAGCTCCTCCCCAAGGCTATAGCCCACCCGCTTTTTGGGCATTTTTGTAGCAGACGAACTTGGGACGTGGGACTTCGGGCGCTATTTTTGGGGGCGACTGTGCCCGCGACTATTTTTTCGACAGGGAGGGCGCTAGCAAAGTCTCGCCCCATTCCGAGTCCGGCGGACAAATCTTGGCTAGCTCCTCCCCAATGCTATAGCCCACCCGCTTTTGGGCATTTTGGCGGACGAACTTGGGGACGGGACCTTCGGGCTGTTATTTTGGGCGCTTTGTGTCCGCAGCCTATTTTTGGAACACGAAGGGTGCTCGCAGTCTCGCCTCATTCCGAGTCCGCGACAAATCTTGGCCAGCCCTCCCCAATGCTGTGAGCCCACCCGCTTTTGGGCATTTTGACGAAACTTGGGGACGGGACCTTCGTCTGTTATTTTTGGGCGCTTGTGCTCCGGCCTATTTTTGGTACACGAAGGGCGCCGCAAAGTCTCACCTCCATTCCGAGTCCGCGGACGAACTTGGCCAGCCCTCCCCCAAGGCTATAGCCCACCCGCTTTTGGGCATTTTTGCGCGGACGAACTTGGGGATGGGAGCTGGGCGCTATTTTGACGCGCCGTGCCCGTGGCCTATTTTTGGCACACACGGAGGGCGCCGCAAAGTCTCGCCCCATTCCGAGTCCGCGGATGAACTGGCCAGCCTCTCCCAAGGCTATAGCCCACCCGCTTGGGCATTTTGCGGCGATTTAACTTGGGGACGGACCTTCGGTGCTTATTTTTGGGCGCTGTGCTGACGGCCTATTTTTTGCACCCGGAGGGTGCTCGAAAGTCTCGCCCCTTCCGAGTCCGGGCGGATTTTGGCCAGCCCTCCCCAAGGCTGATAGCCCACCCGCTTTTTTGGGCATTTTTGCGGGACGAAACTTGGGGACGGGACCTCTCCGCGCTATTTTTTATCGTGGCTGTGTCCGCAACCTATTTTTCACACACGGAGGGCGCCGCTAGTCTCGCCATTCCGAGTCCGGGCGGATTAACTTGCCAGCCTCCCCCAAGGCTATAGCCCACCTGCTTTTGGGGCATTTTTATGCGGACGAACTTGGGGACGGGACCTTCGGCGCTTATTTTTGGCGCGCTGTGCCTGCGGCCCACTTTGCATACGAGGGCGCTGCAGTCTCGCCTATTCCGAGTCCGGTGGACGATCTGGCCAGCCCTCCACCCAAGGCTATATTCACCTGCTTGTGCAGTTTTTATGGGAGGACGAACTTGGGGACGGACTTCGGGGCTTATTTTTGGGCGACTGTGCCCACGGTCTATTTTTGGCACACGGAGGGCGTTTCCTGCAGTCTGGCCCCCATTCCGAGTCCAGCGGATTTAACTCTGGCCAGCCCTCCCCCAAGGCTATAGCCCACCCGCTTTTGGGCATTTTTTGCGGCGGATGAACTTGGGACGGGACTCTTCGGGCGCTTTTATTTTTGGGTACAGCTGTGTCCGCGGTCTATTTTTGGCACATGGAGGGTGCCGCAAAGTCTCGCCCCATTCCGAGTCCGGGACTTGGCCAGCCCCTCCCCCAAGGCTATATAGCCCACCCGCTTGGGCATTTTTCTGGCGAACTTGGGGACGGACCTTTGGGTGCTTATTTTGGGTGCGGCTATGCCCGCGCCTATTTTTGGCACACAGAGGGCGCCACAAAGTCTGGCCCCATTCCGAGTCCAGCGGATGATTCTTGGCCAGCTCCTCCCCCAAGGCTTTATAGCCCACCCGCTTTTTGGGCATTTTTCTGATGGACGAACTTTGGGGACGGGACCTTGGGTGCTTATTTTTGGGTGCCTTATGCCACGGCCTATTTTTGGCACAGAGGGCGCCTCACAAAGTCTGGCCCCATTCCGACTCCAGCTGACGAACTTGGCCAGCCCTCCCCCAAGGCTATAGCCCACCCGCTTTTTTGAGCATTTTGCAGACGAACTTGGGACGGGACCTTGGGCGCTTTATTTTTAAAGGGCAAGCCCGCAGCATATGTTTGGCACACGGAGGTGCTCGCAAAGTCTCGCCCATTCCGAGTCCGGCGGATTTAACTTATGCGTGAGCCCTCCCCCAAGGCTATATCCTACCCATTTTGGGCATTTTTGCGAACTTGGGGATGGGACCTTTGGTGCTTATTTTTGCGTGGCTGTGCCTACGGCCTATTTTTGGCACACGGAGGGCGATTGCAAAGTCTGGCCCCATTCCGAGTCGCCGACTGTTGGCCAGCCTCCCCAAGGCTATAGCCCACCCGCTTTTTGGGCATTTTTGCGGCAGATGAACATGGGGACAGGACCTTCGGGTGCTTGTTTTGGGCGTGGCTGTGTCTGCGCCTATATTTGGCACACGGAGGGTGCTCGCAAAGTCGCGCCCCATTCCGAGTCCGCGGATTTACTTGGCCAGCCCTCCCCAAGGCTATAGCCCACCCGCTTTTGGGCATTTTTCTGGCGGACGAACTTGGGGACGGGACCTTGGGTGCTTATTTTTGGGTGCGGCTATGCCCGCGCCTATTTTTGGCACACAGAGGGCGCCACAAAGTTTGGCCCCATTCCCGACTCCAGCGGACGAACTTGGCCAGCTCCTCCCCCAAGGCTATAGCCCCACCCGCTTTTGAGCATTTTGCGGCAGACAAACTTGGGGACGGGACCTTGGGCGCTATTTTTGGGTGCGTTTGTGCCCGCAGCATATGTTTGGCACACGGACGGTGCTCGCAAAGTCTCGCCCATTCCGAGTCCGCGGATGAACTTATGCAGCCCTCTCCCCAAGGCTATATCCTACCCATTTTGGGCATTTTTTGTGATGAACTTGGGGACGGGACCTTTGGTGCTTATTTTTGGGCGTGGCTGTGCCCACGGCCTCATTTTTGCACACGGAGGGCGCCGTAAAGTCTGGCTCCATTCCGAGCCTGGCCGACGAATCCTGGCCAGCCTCCTCCAAGGCATAGCCCACCCGCTTTTGGGCATTTTTGTAGCAGATTTAACTTGGGGACGGGACCTTCGGCGCTTATTTTGGGGGCGACTGTGCCCGCTGACTATTTTTCGCACAGGAGGGCGCTAGCAAAGTCTGGCCCCATTCCGACTCCAGCGGACGAACTTGGCCAGCCCTCCTCAAGGCTATAGCCCACCCGCTTTTGAGCATTTTGCAGACAAACTTGGGGACGGGACCTGGGCGCTTATTTTTGGGTGCGTGTGCCCGCAGCATATTTTTGGCACATGGAGGGTGCTCTGCAGTCTCGCCCATTCCGAGTCCGTTGGGACGAACTTGGCGAGCCCCTCCCCAAGGCTATATCCTACCCATTTTTTTGGGCATTTACGGACGAACTTGGGGACGGGACCTTTGGTGCTTATTTTTGCGTGGCTGTGCCCACGGCCTATTTTTGGCACACGGAGGGCGTTGCAAAGTCTGGCCCCATTCTCGAGTCAGCCGACTTTGGCCAGCCCTCCCCTCAAGGCTATAGCCCACCTGCTTTTGGGCATTTTTGCAGACGAACTTGGGGACGGGACCTTCGGGCGCTATTTTTGGGTGCTGCTGTGCCATTTTGGGCACACTGGAGGGTGCTAGCAAAGTCTCGCCCCATTCCGAGTCCGGGGCGGACGAACTTGGCGAGCCCTCCCCAAGGCTATATCCTACCCTTTTTTTGGGCATTTTTGCGGACGAACTTGGGGACGGGACCTTTTGGTGCTTATTTTTGGGCGTGGCTGTGCCCACGGCCTTTTTTTGGCACACGGAGGGCGTTACAAAGTCTGGCCCCATTCTGAGTCAGGCCGACTAACTTGGCCAGCCCCTCCCCCCAAGGCTATAGCCCACCCGCTTTTGGGCATTTTGCATGGACGAACTTGGGGACGGACCTTCGGGGCTTATTTTTGGCTGTGCCTGGCCTATTTTTGGCACACGGAGGCCGCCAAAAGTCTCGCCCCATTCCAGTCCGGCGGATGAAGCTGACTCAGCCACTCCCCCAAGGCTATAGCCCACCCGCTTTTTGGGCATTTTTGCGGACGAACTTGGGGAAGGGAACTGGGTTTATTTTTGCGCGGCTGTGCCTCCAATTTTGGCACACGGATGGCATTTACAAAGTCTCGCCCATTCCGAGTCCGCGGACGGTTCGCCAGCCCTCGCCCCAAGGCTATAGCCCACCCATTTTGGGCATTTTTGCGGACGAACTTAGGGACGGGACCTTCGGGGCTTATTTTTAACACGGCTGTGCCATGTATATTTTTGGCACACGGAGGGCGCTGTAAGTCTCGCCCCATTCCGACTCCGCGGACGAGTTGGCCAGCCCTCCCCAAGGCTATAGCCCACCCGCTTTTGGGCATTTTCGAACTTGGGGACGGGACCTTTGGGGCTTATTTTGGGAGCGGCTATGGCCGCGCCTATTTTTGGCACACGGAGGGCACTCTTAAAGTCTTGCCTCATTCCGAGTCCGCGACTAAGTTGGGCAGCTCCTCCCCAAGGCTATAGCCCACCCGCTTTTGGGCATTTTACGAACTTGGGGACGGACCTTCGGGGCTTATTTTTCGCACGCCAACGCAGTCTATTTTTGGTACAAGGAGGTGCCTCGTGAAGTCTCGCCCATTCCGAGTCCGGGCGGACGAAGTTTGCTGCCAGCCCCTCCCCAAGGCTATAGCCCACCCGCTTTTGGGCATTTTTGCGGACGAACTTGGGGACGGGACCTTCGGGGCTTATTTTTGGGCACGGCTATGGCTGTTGCCTATTTTTCGTACACGGAGGGCGCCTAAAGTCTCTCCCCATTCCGAGTCCGCGGACTAAGTTGGCCAGCCCTCCCCAAGGGTATAGACCACTCTGCTTGGGCATTTTGGGCGGACGAACTTGTGGTCGGGACCTTCAGGGGCTTATTTTTGGGTGCGGCTGTGCCTACGGCCTATTTTTGGCACACGGATGGCGCCGCAAAGTCTCGCCCATTCCGAGTCCGGGACGGTTGGCCAGCCCTCCCCCAAGGCTATAGCTCACCCGCTTTTTTGGGCATTTTTGCGACGAACTTGGGGATGGGACCTTTGGGAGCTTATTTTTGGGCGCGGCTGTGCCTGTGGCCTATTTTTGGCACACAAAGGGTACTCGCAAAGTCTCGCCCCATTCCGAGTCCGGGCGGACGACGCCAGCCTCCCCCAAGGCTATAGCCCACCCGCTTTTTTTTTGCGCGGACGACTTGGGGACGGGACCTCGGGGCTTATTTTTCGGTGTGGCTGTCCCGCGCCTATTTTTGGCTGACGGAGGGCGCCGCAAAGTCTCGCTCCACCCGAGTCCGCGGATTGGCCAGCCCTCCCCAAGGCTATAGCCCACCTGCTGGGCCTTTTTGCGCGGACGAACTTGGGGACGGGACCTGGGCTTATTTTTGGCACGGCTGTGCCTGCCTATGTTTGGCACACGGTGGGTTCTCGCATAGTCTCGCCCCATTCCGAGTCCGGAGGACGAAGTTGGCCAGCCCCTCCCCCCGAGGCTATGGCCCACCCTTTTTTTCGGCATTTTTGCGGCGGACGAACTTGGGGACGGGACCTCCGGGGGCTTAAATTTGGGTGCAGCTGTGCCCATGCGCCTATTTTTACCACACGGAGGGTGCTCGCAATGTCTCGCCCCATTCCGAGTCCGCGGACGGTTGGCCAGCCCTCCCCCAAGGCTATAGCCCACCCGCTTTTGGGACTTTTGCGGACCATCTTGGGGACGGGACCTTCGGGCTTTATTTTTGACGCGCTGTGCCCGCGGCCTATTTTTGGCACCCGGAGGGCACTCAAAACTCGCCCCATTCCGAGTCCGCGGATTGCCAGCCCTCCCCAAGGCTATAGCCCACTTTTTTGGGCATTTTGCGGCGGACGAACTTGGGGTCGGGACCTTCGGGGCTTATTTTTACGCGCTGTGTCCGCGCCTATTTTTGGCACACGGAGGGCACTCCGCAAAGTCGTGCCCCAGTCCAAGTCCGGCGGACGAAGTTGGCCAGCCCTCCCCAAGGCTATAGCCCACCCGCTTTTGGGCATTTTGCAGCAGACAACTTGGGGACGGACCTTCGGGGCTTATTTTTGGGCGCAGCTGTGCCCAAGCCTATTTTTGGCACACGGAGGGTGCTCGCAATGTCTTGCCCCATTCCGACCCGGGATTTGGGCCAGCCTCCCCCAAGGCTATAGCCCACCGCTTTTTTGGGTATTTTTGGGCGGATGAAGTCGGGACGGACCTTCTGGGGCTTATTTTTGGTCCGCTGTGCCCATGCCTATTTTTGGCACACGGAGGGGCGCCGCAAAGTCTCGCTCCATTCCGAGTCCGCGGATTTGGTTGGTCAGCCCCTCCACCCAAGGCTATAGCCCACCCGCTTTTGGGAATTTTTGCGGACGAACTTAGGAAAGGGACCTTCGGGGCTTATTTTTGGCGCGGCTGTGCCCGCTGCCTATTTTTGGCACACGGAGGGCGCCGCAGTCTCGCCCCATTCGAGTCCGGCAGACGGCCAGCCCCTCCCCAAGGATATAGCCCACCTGCTTTTGGGCCTTTTGCGCGGACGAACTTGGGGACGGGACCTTCGGGGCTTATTTTTCGGTGCTTCTGTGGTCGCGCTCATTTTTGGTACACGGAGGGCACTGCAAAGTCTCACCCCATTCCGAGTCCGGACGGTTGGCCAGCCCCTCTCCCCAAGGCTATAACCCACCCATTTTTGGGCATTTTTATGGGCGGACGAACTTGGGGACGGGACCTTCGGGGCTTATTTTTGGGTGCGGCTGTGCCCGAGGTCTATTTTTGGCACACGGAGGCCGCCGCAAAGTCTCCCCATTCCGAAGTTCGCGGACGAAGCAGGCCAGCCCTCCCCCAAGGCTATAGCCCACCCGCTTTTGATCATTTTTGGCGGACGAACTTGGGGACGGGACCTTCGGGAGCTTATTTTTGGGCTCGCTTCCCGTGGCCTATTTTTGGCACATGGAGGGTGCTCGCAAAGTCTCACCCCATTCCGAGTCCGCGATTGCTGCCGCCCTCCCCCAAGGCTATAGCCTACCCATTTTTGGGCATTTTTACGAACTTGGGGACGGGATCTTCGGGGCTTATTTTTGGGTGCGGCTGTGCCCGTGGCCTATTTTTGAACACGGAGGGCGCCACAAAGTCTCGCCTCATTCCGAGTCCGCGGACGGTTGGCCAGCCCTCCCCTAAGGCTATATCCTCCCGCTTTTTGGGCATTTTTGCGTGGACGAACTTGGGGACGGGACCTTCGGGAGCTTTATTTTTCGGCGCGGCTGTGTCCGCAGCCTATTTTTGGCACACGGAGGGCGCTCGCAAAGTCTCTTCCCATTCCGAGCCCGGCGGACGAAGTGGGCCAGCCCCTCCCCCCAGGGCTATAGCCCACCCGCTTTTGGGCATTTTTGCGGCGGACGAACTTGGGGACGGGACTCGGGGCTTATTTTTGGGTGCTTCTGTGGTCGCGCTATTTTTGGCACACGGACGTTGTTCGCAAAGTCTCGCCCCATTCCGAGTCCGCGGATTTAGTACCAGCCCTCCCCAAGGCTATAGCCCACCCGCTTTTGGGCATTTTTAAGCGCGGACGGTTGGGGACGGGACCTTCGGGGCTTATTTTTGCCGCTGTGCCCGCGCCTATTTTTGGTACACGGAGGGAGCTTCGCAGTCTCGCCCCATTCCGAGTCCGGGGCGGATTTGGACCAGCCTCCCCAAGGCTATAGCCCACCCGCTTTTTGGGCATTTTGTGACGAACTTGGGGTCGGGACCTTCGGGGCGTATTTTTGGGTGCGGTTGTGCCTCAAGGCCTATTTTTGACAGGAGGGCGCCGCAAGGTCTCGCCCATTCCGAGTCCGGCGGATTTAGCGGGGCCAGCCCTCCCCCAGGGCTATAGCCCACCCGCTTTTTTGGGCATTTTTTGGGGACGGGACCTTCGGGGCTTATTTTTGGGTGCGGCTGTGCCCGAGGTCTATTTTTGGCACACGGAGGCCGCCGCAAAGTCTCGCCCATTCCGAGTTCAGCGGATCAGGCCAGCCCCTCCCCTGCAAGGCTATAGCCCACCTGCTTTTTGAGCAATTTTGCGGCGGATTTAACTTGGGGACGGGACCGCCGGGCGCTTATTTTTGGGCAAGGCTGTGTCCGCAGCCTATTTTTGGTACACGGAGGGCGCCACAAAGTCTCGCCCATTCCGAGTCCGCGGATTTGTTGGCGGGGCAGCTCCTCCCCAAGGCTATAGCCCACCCCTTTTGGGGCATTTTTGCGGCGGACGAACTTGGGGACGGGACCTTCGGTGCTTTTTTTTTTGTGCGCCTGTGTCCGCAGCCTATTTTTGGTACACGAAGGGCGCCACAAAGTCTCGCCCATTCCGAGTCCGCGGACGAATTTAGCCAGCCCTCCCCATGGCTATAGCCAACCCGCTTTTGGGCATTTTTGCGGCGGACGAACTTGGGGATGGGACCTTCGGGCTTATTTTTGGGCGCGGCTGTCCCGCGACCTATTTTTGGCACACGTAGGGCGCTGAGTTTCGCCCCATTCCGAGTCTGGCGGATTAGTTGGCCAGCCCTCCCCAAGGGTATCGCCCGCCCGCTTTTTTGGGCATTTTGGGCGGATTTAACTTGGGGACGGGACCTTCGGGCCTTATTTTTGTGCGCGGCTGTGCCCGCGCTATTTTTGGCACACGGAGGCCGCTGCAATGTCTCGCCCCATTCCGAGTCCGCGGACGAAGTGGGCCAGCCTCCCCAAGGCTATAGCCCACCCGCTTTTGGACATTTTTGCGGACGAACTTGGGGATGGGACCGGGGGGCTAATTTTTGGGCGCGGCTGTGCCTCAGCCTATGTTTGGCATACACGGAGGGTGCTCGCAAAGTCTCGCCCATTCCGAGTCCGGCGGACGGCTGGCCAGCCTCGCCTCCAAGGCTATGGCCCACCCGTTTTTTGGGCATTTTTGCGGCGGATGAACTTGGGGACGGGACCTTCGGGGGCTTATATTTGTGCGCGGCTGTGCCCGCGGCCTATTTTTGGCACACGGAGGGCGGTCGCAAAGTCTCACCACATTCCGAGTCCGGCGGACGAAGTTGGCCAGCACCTCCCCCCAAGGCTATAGCCCACCCGTTTTATGGGCATGTTTACGGCGGACGAACGGGGGGACGGACTTCGGGGCTTATTTTTGGGCGCGGCTGTGCCCACGGCCTACTTTTTGGCACATGGAGGGCGCCGCAGTCTCGCCCCAATTCCGAGTCCGCGGATTGGTTGGCCAGCCCCTCCCCCCACGGCTATAGCCCACCCGTTTTTTGGGCATTTTTCCGGCGGTCGAACTTGGGGTGGGGTCAGTTGTGGGCTTTTTTTTGGACGCGGCTGTGCCCACGGCCTATTTTTGGCACACGGAGGGTACTCGCGAAGTCTCGCCCCATTCCGAGTCTGGCGGACGTCGCCAGCCCTCCCCCAAGGCTATTGCCCACCCGCTTTTGGGCATTTTTATGGGACGAACTTGGGGACGGGACCTTCAGGAGCTTATTTTTGGCCGTGGCTGTGCCTGCGGGCATATTTGTGGCACACGGAGGCCGCCGCAAAGTCTCGCCCCATTCCGAGTCCGGCGGATTGGCCAGCCCTCCCCAAGGGTATCGCCCGCCTGCTTTTGGGCATTTTTGGGCGGATTTATCTTGGGGACGTGACCTTCGGGCCCTTATTTTTGGGTGCGCTGTGCCTGTGGCCTATTTTTGGCACACGGAGGGCGCCGCAAAGGCTCGCCCCATTCCGAGTCCGGCGGACGAAGTTGGCCAGCCCTCCCCAAGGCTATAGCCCACCCGCTTTTGTGGCATTTTGCGGCGGACGAACTTGGGGACGTGGACCTTCGGGCGCTTATTTTGGGCAAGGCTGTTTCGCCGCATATTTTTGGTACACGGAGGGCGCTCCCAAAGTCTCGCCCCATTCCGAGTCCGCGGATTTGTTGGCCAGCCCTCCCCTGAAGGCTATAGCCCACCCCTTTTGGGCATTTTTGCGGCGGACGAATTTGGGGACGGGACCTTCGGGTGCTTTTTTTTGTGCGGCTGTGTCCGCTGCCTATTTTTACACGAAGGGCGCCGCAAAGTCTCGCCTCATTCCGAGTCCGGCGGACGGTTGGGCAGCTCCTCCCCAAGGCCATAGCCCACCCGCTTTTGGGAATTTTTGCGGAGGAACTTGGGTACGGCACTGGGGCTTATTTTTGAGCGCGGCTGTGCTCTATTTTTGGCACACGGAGGGCGCTGCAAAGTCTCGCCCATTCCGAGTTCGCGGACGGTCGGCCAGCCCTCCCCAAGGCTATTGCCCACCCGTTTTTTGGGCATTTTTGCGGCGGACGAACTTGGGGACGGGACCTTCAGGAGATTATTTTTGGCCGCGGCTGTGTCCGTGGCATATTTGTGGCACACGGAGGCCGCTCGCAAAGTCTCGCCCCATTCCGAGTCCGGACGGATTGGCCAGCCCCTCCCAAGGCTATAGCCCACCCGCTTTTGGGCATTTTTGGCATTTAACTTGGGGACGGGACCTTCGGGGCTTATTATTGGGCGCGCTGTGCCCACGGCCTATTTTTGGTACACGGAGGGTGCAAAGTCTCGCCCCATTCCCAGTCCGCGGACGGTTGGCCAGCCCTCCCCAAGGCTATAGCCCACCCGCTTTTGGGCATTTTTACGGCGGACGAACTTGGGGATGGGACCTTCGGGGCTTATTATTGGGCGCGGCTGTGCCTACGGCCTATTTTTGGTACTCCTGAGGGTGCTCTGCAAAGTCTCGCCATTCCCAGTCCGCGGACGGATTTGTTGGCCAGCCCCTCCCCAAGGCTATAGCCCACCCCGCTTTTGGCATTTTCGGATGAACTTGGGGACGGGACCTTCGGGATTATTTTGGCGCTTGGAACCGCCTATTTGTGGACACGGAGGCCGCCAGAAGTCTCCCCATTCCGAGTCCGCGGACGAAGGTTAGCCCTCCCCCACGGGTATCGCCCACCCGTTTTTTGGGTATTTTTGCGGCGGATGAACTTGGGGACGGGACCTTCGGGGGCTTATTTTTGGGCGGGCCTGTTCCCGCGGCCTATTTTTGGCACACGGAGGCCGCCGCAAAGTCTCGCCTCATTCCGAGTCCGCGGATTTAAGATGGCCAGCCCTCCCCAAGGCTATAGCCCACCCGCTTTTGGGCATTTTTGGGCGGACGAACTTGGGGACGGGATCTTCGGGGCTTATTTTGGGCGCGGCTGTGCTCAAGGCCTATTTTTGGCACACGGAGGGCGCCGCAAAGTCTCGCCCCATTCCGAGTCCGCGGATTTAGTGGGCCAGCCCTCCCCAAGGCTATAGCCCACCTGTTTTTGGGCATTTTTGCGGGCGGACGAACTTGGGGACGGGACCTTCGGGGCTTATTTTTGACGCGGCTGTGCCTGTAGCCTATTTGTGGCACACGGAGGCCGCTGCAAAGTCTCGCCCCATTCCGAGTCCGGCGGACGGCCAGCCCTCCCCCAAGGCTATAGCCCACCCGCTTTTTGGGCATTTTTGCGGACGATTTAACTTGGGGACGGACCTTCGGGGCTTATTTTTGGGCGCGGCTGTGCCTGCAGCCTATTTTTGGCACATGGAGGGCGCCTGCAGTCTCGCCCCATTCCGAGTCCGGCGGACGAAGTTGGCCGGCCCCTCCGCCCAAGGCTATAGCCCACCCGTTTTTTGGGCATTTTTGCGGCGGACGAACTTGCGGACGGGACCTTCGGGAGCTTATTTTTGGGCACGGCTGTGCCCACGGCCTATTTTTGGCACACGGAGGGCGCTCGCAATGTGTCACCCCATTCCGAGTCCGCGGATTTGCTGGCCAGCCCCTCCCCCCAAGGCTATAGCCCACCCGTTTTTTGGGCATTTTTGCGGGGGACGAACTTGGGGACGGGACCATTGGGGGCTTATTTTTGGGCGCGGCTGTCCCGCGACCAATTTTTGGCACACGGAGTGCGCTCGCAAAGTTTCGCCCCATTCCGAGTCCGCGGACGGCTGGCCAGCCCCTCCGCCTAAGGCTATAGCCCACCCGCTTTTGGGCATTTTTGCGGACGAACTTGGGGAAGGGATATTCGGGAGCTTATTTTTGGGCGCCGCTGTGCCCGTGGCCTATTGTTGGCACACGGAGGGCGCTCGCAAAGTCTCGCCCCATTCTGAGTCCGGCGGACGAAGTTGGCCAGCCCCTCCCCCCAAGGCTATAGCCCGACCCGCTGGGCATTTTGCGGACGAACTTGGGGACGGGACCTTCGGGAGCTTATTTTGGGCCCGGCTATGCCCATGCATATTTTTGGCACACAGAGGGCGCTGCAAAGTCTTGCCCCATTCCGAGTCCGGCGGACGAACTTGGCCAGCCCCTCCCCCCAAGGCTATAGCCCACCCGTTTTTTGGGCATTTTTGCGGCGGACGAACCTGGGGATGGGACCTTCAGGGGCTTATTTTTGGGTAGGGCTGTGCCCGCGGCCTATTTTTGGCGCACGCAGGGCGCTCGCAAAGTCTCGCCCCATTCCGAGTCCGGCGGATTGTTGGCCAGCCCTCCCCAAGGCTATGGCCCACCGTTTTTTGGGCATTTTTGCGGCGGAAGAACTTGGGGACGGGACCTTCGGGGGCTTATTTTTTGGCGCGGCTGTGCCCAAGGCCGATTTTTCGCACACGGAGGCCACTCGCAAAGTCTCACCCCATTCTGTGTCCGGCGGATTTTGGCCAGCCCCTCCCCAAGGCTATAGCCCACCCGCTTTTGCGCATTTTTGGGCGGACGAACTTGGGGATGGGACCTTCGGGAGCTTATTTTGGGCGCGGCTGTACCCACGGCCTATTTTTGGCACACGGAGGGCGCCTGCAGTCTCACCCCATTCCGAGTCCGCGGACTTGGCCAGCCCTCCCCCAAGGCCATAGCCCACCCGCTTTTTTGGGCATTTTTATGGACGAACTTGGGGACGGGACCTTCAGGGGCTTATTTTTGGGCGTGGCTGTGCCCGCAGCCTATTTTTCGCACACGGAGGGAACTCGCAAAGTCTCACCGCATTCCGAGTCCGGCAGACGAAGTAGGCCAGCCCCTCCCCCCAAGGCTATAGCCCACCCCTTTTTTGGGTATTTCTGCGCGCATTTAACTTGGGGACGGACCTTCGGGGCTTATTTTTGGCTGTGCCCACGGCCTATTTTTCGCACACGGAGGGTGCTCGCAAAGTCTCGCCCCATTCCGAGTCCTGGGGACGGAGTCGGCCAGCACCTCCCCGCAAGGCTATAGCCCACCCCTTTTTTGGGCATTTTTGCGTTCGACGAACTTGGGGACGGGACCTTCGGGGGCTTATTTTTGGGCGCGGCTGTCCCACGGCATATTGTTTGCAAACGGAGGGCGCCGCAAAGTCTCGTCCCCATTCTGAGTCCGCGGACGAAGTTGGCCAGCCCTCCCCCAAGGCTATAGCCCACCCGCTTTTGGGCAATTTTGCGGACGAACTTGGGGACGGGACCTTCGAGAGCTTATTTTTGGGCGCGGCTGTACCCACGGCATATTTTTGGCACACGGAGGGCGCCGCAAAGTCTCGCCCATTCCGAGTCCGGCGGATAAACTTGGCCAGCCCTCCCCAAGGCTATAGCCCACCCGCTTTTGGGCATTTTTGCGGACGAACCTGGGGATGGGACTTCGAGGGATTATTTTTGGGTGCGGCTGTACCCGCCTTTTTGGCACATGGAGGGCGCCGCAAAGTCTCGCCCCATTCCGAGTCCGCGGATTTGGGTTGGCCAGCCTGGCCCCTCAAGTCTATAGCCCAACCAAGCTGGGCATTTTTGCGCGGATTTAACATGGGGACGGGACCTTCGGGCCTCTTATTTTTGGGCGCGCTGTGCTCTGCGCCTATTTTTGGCACACGGAGGCTGCTCGCAAAGTCTCGCCCATTCCGAGTCCGCGGACGGTTGGCCAGCCCCTCCCCAAGGCCGTTGCCCACCCATTTTTGGGCATTTTTATGGGACGAACTTGGGGCGGGACTTGGGGGCTTATTATTGGGCGCGGCTCTGTCCGTGGCCTATTTTTGGCACACGGAGGTCGCTCGCAAAGTATCGTACCATTCCGAGTCCAGCGGATGATGTTGGCCTGCCCCTGCCCCCAAGGCTATAGCCCACCCGTTTTTTGCGCATTTTTGCGGCGGACGAACTTGGGGATGGGACCTTCGGGAGCTTATTTTTGGGCGCGGCTGTACCCACGGCCTATTTTTGGCACACGGAGGGCGCTCGCAAAGTCTCACCCCATTCCGAGTCCGGCGATGTTGGCTGCCCTCCCCCAAGGCTATAGCCCACCCGTTTTTTGGGCATTTTTGCGGCGGACGAACTTGGGGACGAGACCTTCGGGGGCTTATTTTATGGCGTGGCTGTGCCCGCAGCCTATTTTTGGCACACGGAGGGCACTCGCAAAGTCTCACCGCATTCCGAGTCCGGCAGACGAAGTTGGCCAGCCACTCCCCCCAACGCTATAGCCCACCCGTTTTTTGGGTATTTCTGCGGCGGACGAACTTGGGGACGGGACCTTCGGGGGCTTATTTTTGGGTGCGGCTGTGCCCACGGCCTATTTTTCGCACACGGAGGGTGCTCGCAAAGTCTCGCCCCATTCCGAGTCCGGGGATTTGAGTCGCCAGCACCTCCTCCGCAAGGCTATAGCCCACCCCTTTTTTGGGCATTTTGCGTCACGAACTTGGGGACGGGACCTTCGGGGCTTATTTTTGGGCGCGGCTGTCCCACGGCATATTGTTGGCACACGGAGGGCGCCGCAAAGTCTCGGCCCCATTCTGAGTCCGCGGACGGTTGGCCAGCCCTCCCCCAAGGCTATAGCCCACCCGCTTTTGGGCAATTTTGCGGCGGACGAACTTGGGGACGTGGACCTCGAGAGCTTATTTGGGCGCGGCTGTGCCTACTGCATATTTTTGGCACACGGAGGGTGCTCGCAAAGTCTCGCCCATTCCGAGTCCGCGGATAACTACAGCCCCTCCCCCCAAGGCTATAGCCCACCCGTTTTTTGGGCATTTTTGCGGCGGACGAACCTGGGGATGGGACCTTCGAGGGATTATTTTTGGGTGCGGCTGTGCCCACGGCCTATTTTTGGCACGCGGAGGGCGCTCGCAAAGTCTCGCCCCATTCCGAGTCCGCGACGAAGTTGGCCAGCCCTCCCAAGTCTATAGCCCAACCGCTTTTGGGCATTTTCAAGCGGACGAAACATGGGGACGGGACCTTCGGGCCCTTATTTTGGGCGCGGCTGTGCCCAAGCGCCTATTTTTGGCACACGGAGGCCTCGCAAAGTCTCGCCCCATTCCGAGTCCGGACGAGTTGGCCAGCCCTCCCCAAGGCTGTTGCCCACCCATTTTTCGGGCATTTTTGCGGACGAACTTGGGGGCGGGACCTTTGGGGGCTTATTATTGGGCGGCTGTGTCCGTGCCTATTTTTGGCACACGGAGGGCGCCGCAAAGTCTCGCCCCATTCCGAGTCCAGCGGATGAAGTTGGCCAGCCCTCCCCAAGGCTATAGTCCACCCGCTTTTTGGGCATTTTTGCGGGACGAACTTGGGGACGGGACCTCGGGCGCTTATTTTTGACGTGGCTGTGCCCGCCTATTTTTGGCACACGGAGGGTGCCTGCAAAGTCTCGGCCCATTCCGAGTCCGTGGATTTGGTTGGCCAGCCCTCCCCAAGGCTGCCATAGTCCACCCGCTTTTGGGCATTTTACATGCGGCGGACGAACTTGGGGACGGGACCTTCGGGCGCTTATTTTTGGACGTGGCTGTGCCCGTGGCCTATTTTTGGCACACGGAGGGCGCTCGCAAGGTCTCGCCCCATTCCGAGTCCAGCGGACGAAGTTGGCCAGCCCCTCCCCCCAAGGCTATAGCCCACCCGTTTTTTGGGCATTTTTGCGGCGGACGAACTTGGGGACGGGACCTTCGGGCATTATTTTTGGCCACGACTGTGACCGCGGCCTATTTTTGGCACACGCCGGGCGCTCGCAAAGTCCGCCCCATTCCGAGTCCGGCGGAGTAGTTGGCCAGCCCCTCCCCCCAAGGCTATCTTCCACCCGTTTTTTGGGCATTTTTGCGTCGGACGAACTTGGGGACGGGACCTTCGGGGGCTTATTTTTGGGTGCGGCTGTACCCGCGGACTTTTTTTGGCACATGGAGGGCGCTCGCAAAGTCTCGCCCCATTCCGAGTCCGGCGGACGAAGTTGGCCAGCCCCTCCCCCCAAGGCTATAGCCCACCCGCTTTTGGGCATTTTTGCGGCGGAGGAACTTGGGGACGGACCTTCGGGGCTTATTTTTGGCGCAGCTGTGCCTGTGGCCTATTTTAGGCACACGGATGCCGCTGCAAAGTCTCGCCCGATTCCGACCCGGCGGATTTGGCCAGCCCTCCCCAAGGCTATAGCCCACCAGTTTTTGGGCATTTTTGCGGACGAACTTCGGGACGGGACCTTCGAGCTTATTTTTAAGCGCGCTGTGCCCGCGCCTATTTTTGGCAATAATGGAGGGCACACGCAAAGTCTCGCCCCATTCCGAGTCCGCGGACGTTGGCCAGCCCTCCCCCAAGGCTATAGCCCACCCGCTTGCTGGGCATTTTTGCGGCGGACGAACTTGGGGACGGGACCTTCGGGCTTATTTTTAAGGCTGTGCCCGCGGCTATTTTTGGTACACGGAGGGCACTCGGGGAAAGTCTCACCTCATTCCGAGTCCGGCGGACGGTTGGCCAGCCCTCTCCCAAGGCTATAGCCCACCCGCTTGTTCGGGCATTTTTGCGGGGCGGACGAACTTGGGGACGGGACCTTTGGGGGGCTTATTTTTGGGTGCGGCTGTGCTCCGCCTATTTTTGGCACACGGAGGGTGCTCGCAAAGTCTCGCCCATTCCGAGTCCGGCGGACGAATAGGCCAGCCCTCCCAAGGCTATAGCCCACCCGCTTTTGGGAATTTTTGGCGGACGAACTTGGGGACGGACCTTCGGGGCTTATTTTTGGGCGCGGCTGTGCCCGCCTATTTTTGGTACACGGAGGGTGCAAATTCTCGCCCCATTACAAGTCCGCGGACGGTTGGCCAGCCCTCCCCAAGGCTATAGCTAACCTGCTTTGGGCCTTTTTATGCGGCAGACGAACTTTGGGACGGGACCTTCGGGGCTTATTTGTGGCGCGGCTGTGCCCGCGCCTATTTTTGACACACGGATGGCGCCGAAAGTCTCGCCCCCATTCCGAGTCCGCGGACGGCGGGCCAGCCCTCCCCCCAAGGCTATAGCTCACCCGCTTTTGGGCATTTTTTCGCGGACGAACTTGGGGACGGGACCTTGGGGGCCTATTTTTGCACACGGAGGGCAGTCAGAAGTCTCGCCCCATTGCGAGTCCGCGGATTTGTTGGCCAGCCCTCCCCCAAGGCTATAGCCCACCCGATTTGGGCATTTTTGCGTGGACGAACTTTAGACGGGACCTTCGGGGCTTATTTTTGGGCGCGGCTGTGTCCGTGGGCCTATTTTTTGCCATGGAGGGCGCCAGAAGTCTCTGCCTCATTCTGAGTCCGCGGACGGTTGGCTACCCTCCCCCAAGGCTATAGCCCACCCGCTTTTTGGGCATTTTTTATGGGACGAAATTGGGGACGGACCTTCTGGGCTTATTTTTGCGCGGCTCTACCCGCTGCCTGTTTTTGGCACATGGAGGGCGCCAAAGTCTCGCCCATTCCGAGTCCGGCGGACGAAGTGGGCCAGCCCTCCCCAAGGCTATAGCCCACCCGTTGTTCGGGCATTTTTGCGGCGGACGAACTTAGGGACGGACCTTCGGGGCTTATTTTTGGGTGCGGCTGTGCCCACGGCCTATTTTCCGCACACGGAGGGCGCCAGAAGTCTCGCCCCATTCCGAGTCCGCGGATTTGGTTGGCTACCCTCCCCAAGGCTATAGCCTACCCGCTTTTGGGCATTTTTTCGGCGGACGAACTTGGGGACGGGACCTTTGGGGCTTATTTTTGGGCACGGCTGTGCCCGCGTCTATTATTGGCACACGGAGGGCGCTCGTGAAAGTCTCGCCTCATTCCAAGTCCGCTGGACGGCTGGCCAGCCCCTCCCCAAGGCTATAGCCTCACCCTGTTTGGGCATGGCGGACGAATTTAACCTGGACGGGACTCGGGGCTTATTTTTGCGTGGCTGTGCCTGTGGCCTCATTTTTGGCACACGAAGGACGCCGCAGTTGCATCCCATTTCGAGTCCGCGGATTTGGCTTGGCCAGCCCTCCCCTGGCTATAGCCCACCCGCTTTTAATCATTTTCATGCGGCGGACGAACTTGGGGACGGGACCTTTATTTTTGGCGCGGCTTTGCCTGCGTCTATATTTGGTACACGGAGGGCGACGCAAAGTCTTGCCCCATTCCGAGTCCGGGCGGACGAAGCGGGCCAGCTCCTCCCGAGGCTATAGCCCACCCGCTTTTGAGCATTTTTGGCAGACAAACTTGGGAACGGGACCTTCGGGCGGCTTATTTTTGGGCGCGGCTGTGCCCACGCCTATGTTTCGCACACGGACAGCGCCGTAAAGTCTCGCCCATTCCGAGTCCGCGGATTTGGCCACCCTCCCCAAGGCTATAGCCCACTCGCTTTTTGGCATTTTGGCGGCGGACGAACTTGGGGACGGGACCTGGGGCTTATTTTTAGGCGCTGCTGTGCCTGGGCCTATTTTTGGCACACGGAGGGCGCTCACAAAGTCTCGCCCATTCCGAGTCCGCGGATTTAAGGGCCAGCCCCTCCCCCAAGGCTATAGCACACCCATTTTGGGCGTTTTAAGGCGGACGGGGACGGGATTTTCGGGCTCTTTTGGGCGCGATGTGCCCATGGCCTATTTTTGGCACACGGAGGGCGCCTGAAAGTCTCACCCCATTCCGAGTCCGCGGATTTGGCCAGCTCTCCTCCACGAGGCTATAGCCCACCCGCTTTTGAGCATTTTGAGGACAAACTTGGGGACGGGACTCGGGAGCTTATTTTTGGGCGCGGCTGTGCCCGCATCCTATTTTTGGCACACGGAGGGCGCCGCAAAGTCTCGCCCCATTTCGAGTCCGCGGATTTGAGTGGCGCCCTCCCCATACAGGCTATAGCCTACCCGCTTGTTTGGGCATTTTGCGGCGGACGAACTTGGGGACGGGACCTTCTGGGGCTTATTTTTGGGTGCGCTGTGCCTGCCTATTTTTGGCATCTCGAGGGCGCTCAAAGTCTCGCCCATTCCAGTCCGGGCGATTTAGTGGCCAGCCCTCTCCCCAAAGGCTATAGCCCACCCGCTTTTGGGCATTTTTGCGGCGGACTAACTTGGGGACGGGCCTGGGGCTCAATTTTTGCGCGGCTGTGCCCGCGTCTATTTTTGGTACACGGAGGGCGCCACAAAGTCTCGCCTCATTTCAAGTCCAAGGATTTGGCGGGCCAGCCCTCCCCAAGGCTATAGCCCACCCGTTGTTTGGGCATTTTTGCGGCGAACGAACTTGGGGACGGGACCTTCGGGGGCTTATTTTTGGGTGCGGCTCTGTCCGCGGCCTATTTTTTGCACACGGAGGGCGCTCGCAAAGTCTCGCCCCATTCCGAGTACGGCAGACGAAGATGGCCAGCCCCTCCCCCCAAGGCTATAGCCCACCCGCTTTGGGCATTTCAAGGGGCGGACGAACTTTGGGACGGGACCTTTGGGGGCTTTATTTTGGGTGCGGCAGTGTCTGCGGCCTATTTTTTTCACACGGAGGGCGCTCGCATAGTCTCGCCCCATTCCGAGTCCGGCGGACGAAGTGGGCCAGCCCCTCCCCCAAAGGCTATAGCCCACCCGTTGTTTGGGTATTTTTGCAGCGATTTAACTTGGGGACGGGACCTTCGGGGCTTATTTTGGGTGCGGCTGTGCCCGCGGTCTATTTTTGGCATCTGAGGGCGCTCGCAAAGTCTCGCCCCATTCCGAGTCCGGATTTAGCGGCCAGCCCTCCCCAAAGGCTATAGCCCACCCGCTTTTTGGGCATTGGCGGCGGACGAACTTGGGGACGGACCTTCGGGGCTAATTTTGTGTGCGGCTGTGCCTGGCCTATTTTTGGCACACGGAGGGTGCTCGCAAAGTCTCGCCTCGTTCCGAGTCCGCGGACGGTTGGCCATCCCCTCCCCAAGGCTATAGCCTCACCCGCTTTTTTGGGCATTTTACATGGGGCGTGACTAACTTGGGGACGGGACCTTCGGGGGCTTATTTTTGGGTGCGGCTCTGCCCGCTGCCTATTTTTGGCACACGGAGGGCGCTCGCAAAGTCTCGCCCCATTCCGAGTTCGGTGGACGAAGATGGCCAGCCCCTCCCCCCAAGGCTATAGCCCACCCGCTTTTTGGGCATTTTTGCGGCGGATTTAACTTAGGGACGGGACCTTTGGGGCCTTTTTGTTGGCACGCAGTGTCCGCGCCTATTTTTCACACACGGAGGGCGCCGCATAGTCTCGCCCCATTCTGAGTCCGCGGATTTGCGGTTGGCCAGCCCTCCCCCTAAGGCTATAACCCACCCGTTTTTTGGGCATTTTTGCGGCGGACGAACTTGGGGACGGGACCAATAGGGTCTTATTTTAGGACCTGGCTGTGCCCGCGGCCTATTTTTTGAACACGGTGGGCCCTCGCAAAGTCTCGCCCCGTTCCGAGTCCGCGGACGGTTGGCCATCCCCTCCCCCCAAGGATATAGCCCACCCGTTTTTTGGGCATTTTTGCGGCGGACGAACTTGGGGACGGGACCTTCGGGGGCTTAATTTTGGGAGTGGTTGTGCCCGCAGCCTATTTTTACCACACGGAGGGCACTCGCAAAGTCTCCCCCCATTCCGAGTCCTGCGGACGAAGTGGGCCAGCCCCACCCCCAAGGCTATAGCCTATCCGTTTTTTGGGCATTTTTGCGGCGGACGAACTTGGGAAAAGGATTTTCGGGGGCTCATTTTTGGGCGCGCATGTGCTCATGGACTATTTTTGGCACACGGAAGGCGCCAGGGAAGTCTCGCCCCATTCCGATTCCGGCGGACGGCTTGGCCAGCCCCTCCTCCCAAGGCTATAGCCCCCCCCATTTTTTGAGCATTTTTGCGGCGGACAAAGTTGGGGACGGGACCTTCGGGGGCTTATTTTTGGGTGCGGCTGTGCCCGCGGCCTATTTTTGGCACTTGGAGGGCGCTCGCAAAGTCTCGCCCCATTACGAGTCCGGCGGAAGCGGCCAGCCCTCCCCATGGCTATAGCCCACCCGCTTTTTGGGCATTTTTGTGGGCGGGACGAACTTGGCGACGGGACCTTCGGGGGCTAGTTTTTGGGTGTGGCTGTGCCCGAGGCCTATTTTTG
Organism: Citrus mangshanensis; assembly: GCA_030449895.1. Lineage (NCBI taxonomy): Eukaryota > Viridiplantae > Streptophyta > Magnoliopsida > Sapindales > Rutaceae > Citrus > Citrus mangshanensis. Next base: position 122,776 of record JASUUJ010000182.1, read on the forward strand.
GCACACGGAGGGCGCCGCAGTCTCGCCCTCAGCTTCGAGTCCGGCGGATTTGGGCGGCCAGCCCCTCCCCAAGGCTATATCCCACCCGTTGTTTGGGCATTTTTGCGGCGGACGAACTTGGGGACGGACCTTCGGGGCTTATTTTTGGTGCGGCTGTGCTCGCCTATTTTTGGAACACGGAGGGCGCCGCAGTCTCTCCTCGCTCCGAGTCCGCGGATTGCTGGCCATCCCCTCCCCAAGCTATAGCCCACCCGCTTTTTTGGGCATTTTTGCGGGCGGACGAACTTGGGGACGGGTCCCGGGGCTTATTTTTGGGAACGGCTCTGCCTGCGTCTATTTTTTTGCACACGGAGGGCTGCAAAGTCTCGGCCCCATTCCTGAGTTCAAGCGGATTTAAGATGGCCAGCCCTCTCCCCAAGGCTATAGCCCACCCGCTTTTGGGCATTTTCATGCGGACGAACTTAGGGTCGGGACCTTTGGGGGCTTAATTTTGGGCGTAGCTGTGCCCGCGGTCTATTTTTCACACACGGAGGGCGCCGCAAAGTCTCGCCTATTCCGAGTCCGGCGGATTTGTTGGCCAGCCCTCCCCCAAGGCTATAGCCCACCCGCTTTTTTGGGCATTTTCATGCGACGAACTTGGGCACGGGACCTTTGGGGGCTTATTTTTGACACGGCTGTGCCCACGGCCTATTTTTGGCACACTGAGGGCGCCTGCAAAGTCTCGCCTGTTCCGAGTCCGGCGGACGAGTTGGCCATCCCCTCCCCAAGGCTATAGCCCACCCGCATTTTTGCGGCGGACGAACTTGGGGACGGACTCGGGGCTTATTTTTTGGCGTGTTTCATGCGGCATATTTTTTGCACACGGAGGGCGCGCAAAGTCTCGCCTCATTCCGAGTCCGGCAGATGAAGTTGGCCAGCCCTCCCCAATGCTATAGCCCACCCGCTTTTTTTTGGGCATTTTATGGCGGACGAACTTGGGGACGGGACTCCGGGGTCTTATTTTGGGAGCGCTGTGCCCGCAGCCTATTTTTACCACACGGAGGGCGCCGAAAGTCTCCTCATTCCGAGTCCTGCGACGATGCGGGCCAGCCTCTCCCAAGGCTATAGCCCACCCGCTTTTGGGCATTTTTATGGCGGATTTAACTTTGGGACAGGATTTGGGGCTCAGTTTTGGGCGCGCGCATGTCCTCGCTGCCTATTTTTGGCACACGGAGGGCGCTGAAGTCTCGCCCCTATTCCGAGTCCGCGGATTTGCTGGCCAGCCTCCCCCCGAGGCTATAGCCCACCCGCTTTTGAGCATTACTTGCGCGGACAAACTTGGGGACGGATGACCTTCGGGGCTTATTTTTGGGCGCGGCTGTGCCCATTAGCCTATTTTTGCACTCGGAGGGCGTCGTAAAGTCTCGCCATTCCGAGTCCGGGCGGGACGAAGTGGCCAGCCCTCCCAAGGCTATAGCCCACCCGCTTTTTTGGGCATTTTTGCGGGCGGACGAATCTTGGGGACGGACTGGGGCTTATTTTTTTGGGTACGGCTCTGCCTGCCTATTTTTTGCACACGGAGGGCGCTGCGCAAAGTCTCGGGCCCCATTCCGAAGTTCGGACGATTTAAGATGGCCAGCCCTCTCCCCAAGGCTATAGCCCACCCGGCTTTTGGGCATTTTGTAAGGGACGAACTTAGGGACGGACCTTGGGGGCTTAATTTTGGGCGCGGCTGTACCTGGTGGCCTATTTTTCACACACGGAGGGCGCCGGTGCAAAGTCTCGCCCATTCCGAGTCCGCGGACGATGTTGGCCAGCCCTCTCCCCCAAGGCTATAGCCCACCCGCTTTTTGGGCATTTTTGCGGCGGATTTAACTTGGGGACGGGACCTTTGGGGGCTTATTTTTGGACACGCTGTGCCCGCTGCGTCTATTTTTGGCACTCGGAGGGTGCCTGCAAAGTCTCGCCCATTCCGAGTCCGGCGGACGATGTTGGCCAGCCCTCCCCCAAGGCTATAGCCCCACCTGCTTTTGGGAATTTTTGCATGGACGAACTTGGGGACGGGCCTGGGCCCACACTTCCAGCGTGGCTATGACTGGGCTTCCACTTTTCGCACACGGAGGGCGTCTGCAGTCTCGCCTCATTCCGAGTCCGCTGGATGAAGTTGGCAATAGCCCTCCCCCCAATGCTATAGGCCACCCGTTTTTTGGGCATTTTTGTGGCGGACGAACTTGGGGACGGGACCTTCGGGGCGTTATTTAAGGGGGCGGTTGTGCCCGCAGACTGTTATTACAACACTGCGGGCACTGGCAAAGTCTCCCCATTCCGAGTCCTCGCGGATGAAGGGGCCAGCCCTCCCCAAGGCTATAGCCTCACCCGCTTTTTGGGCATTTTTGCGGCGGACGAACTCGGGACAGGATTTTCGCTCAGTTTTTGGGTGATGTCCCCCGCTGGCCTATTTTTGGCATTACCGAGGGCGCCTGGAAGTCTCGCCCATTCAGTCCGCGGACGAAGTTGGCCAGCTCCTCCCCGAGGCTATAGCCCACCACGCTTTTGAGCATTTTTGCGGCGGACAAACTTGGGGACGGGACCTTCGGGGCTTATTTGGGCGCGGCTGTGCCTACAGCCTATTTTTGGCACTCGGAGGGCGCCAGCAAGTCTCGCCCCATTCCGAGTCCGGCGGACGAAGTGGGCCAGCCCTCCCCAAGGCTATAGCCCACCCGCTTTGGGCATTTTCGGCGGGACGGAACTTGGGGACGGGTCCTTCGGGGGCTTATTTTTGGGTACGGCTCTGCCCGCGGCCTATTTTTTGCACACGGAGGCGCTTTCAGAAAGTCTCTGCCTCCATTCCGAGTTCGGGATTTAAGATGGCCAGCCCTCCTCCCAAGGCTATAGCCCACCTGCTTTTGGGCATTTACGATTAGGGACGTGGACCTTTGGGGGCTTAATTTTGGGCGCGGCTGTGCTGGGCCTATTTTTTTCACACACGGAGGGCGCTCGCAAAGTCTCACCCCATTCCGAGTCCGCGGATTTAGTTGGCCAGCCCTCCCCAAGGCTATAGCCCACCCGCTGGGCATTTCATGGGCGACTCAACTTGGGGACGGGACCTTTGGGGGCTTATTGACACGGCTGTGCCCGCGGCCTATTTTTGGCACTTGAGGGTGCTTCGCAAAGTCTCGCCCCATTCCGAGTCCGGCGGACGGTTGGCCAGCCCCTCCCCAAGGCTATAGCCCACCCGTTTTTTGGGCATTTTTGGTGCGGACGAACTTTGGGACAGGATTTTCGGGGCCTCATTTGGGCGCGTATGCCTGCTGCCTATTTTTGGCACACCGGAGGGCACTCTCTGTGAGTCTCGCCCCATTCCGAGTCCGGCGGATTTAGTTGGCTAGCTCCTCCCGAGGCTATAGCCCACCTGCTTTTGAGCATTTTTGCGCGGAAAACTTGGGGACGGACCTTCTGGGCTTATTTTTGGGCGCGGCTTGCCCGCTGCCTATTTTTGCACTGGAGGGCGCTGCAGAAAGTCTCGCCCCATTCCGAGTCCGGCGGGTACTGAGCCTCCCCAAGGCTATAGCCCACCCGCTGGGCATTTACAAGTGGACGACTTAACTTGGGGACGGACCTTCGGGGTTAATTTTTGGGTACGGCTGTGCTCAAGGCCTATTTTTGTACAATTTTGAGGGCGTCGTAAAGTCTCGCCCATTTCGAGTCCCGCGGGACGAAGTGGGCCAGCGCGCTCCCCCAAGGCTATAGCCCGCCCGTTGTTTGGGCATTTCTGGCGTGACGAACTTGGGGACGGGATCTTCAGGCGCTTATTTTTGGGTACGGCTGTGCCCGCGGCCTATTTTTGGCACACGGAGGGTGCTCACAAAGTCTCGCCCCATTCCGAGTCCGGCGGACGAAGTTGGCCAGCGCCTCCCCCCAAGGCTATAGCCTACCCATTTTTTGGGCATTTTAGCGGCGGACGAACTTGGGGACGGGACCTCCTGGGCTTATTTTTGTGCCCAAGCAGTGGGCGTCTATTTTTGGCAATACACGGCGGGCGTTTCGCAAAGTCTCGCCCCATTCCGAGTCCGCGGACGGTTGGGCAGCCCCTCCACCCAAGGCTATATCCCACCCGCTTTTGGGCATTTCGTGGCGGACTAACTTGGGGACGTGGACTCTCAGGGGCTTATTTATGGGCGCGCCGTGCCTGCAAGCCTATTTTTGCACTCGGAGGGCGCCGTGCAGTCTCGCCCCATTCCGAGTCCGGCAGACGAGTGGCCAGCCCTCCCCAAGGCTATAGCCCACCCGCTTTTGGGCATTTTTGCGGCGGATTTAACTTGGGGACGGGACCTTCAGGGGTTAATTTTGGGTACGGCTGTGCCCAAGGTCCTATTTTTGGCACACGGAGGGCACTCAGTAAAGTCTCGCCCATATCTCGAGTCCGCTGGACGGTTAGGGCCAGGCCTCCCCCAGGCTATAGCCCACCCGCTTTTGAGCATTTTCATGCGGAAAACTTGGGGACGGGACCTTCGGGGCTTATTTTTGCCAGGCGCGGCTTTTGCCTCGCTTGCCTATTTTTGGTCACTCGGAGGGCGCTGCAAAGTCTCGCCCCATTCCGAGTCCGCGGGACGCAGTGGGCCAGCCTCTCCCCCAAGGCTATAGCCCACCCGCTTTTTGGGCATTTTTGGGTGGCGGACGAACTTGGGGACGGGACCTTCAAGGGGTTAATTTTTGGGTACGGCTGTGCCATGCCCGCGCTCTATTTTTGCACACGAGGGCGCCGCAGAAAGTCTCGCCCATTTCAATCCATGATTTGGGCGGGCCAGCGCTCCCCAAGGCTATAGCCCGCCCGTTGTTTGGGCATTTGCGGACGAACTTGGGGACGGGACTTTCGGGGCTTATTTTTGGGTACGGCTGTGCTCACAAGCCTATTTTTGGCACTGAGGGCGCCGCAAAGTCTCGACTCCATTCCGAGTCCGTGAGGCCATCCCTCCCCTAAGGCTATAGCCCACCCGCTTTTTTCGGGCATTTTTGCCACGAACTTGGGGACGGGACCATCGGGGCTTATTTTTGGGTACGGCTGTGCCCAAGGCCTATTTTTGACACGGAGGGCGCTGCAAACTCTCAATGCCTCATTCCGAGTCCGGGCGGATTTGTTGGCTAGGCCCTCCCCCCAAGCCCACCCATTTTTTGGGCATTTTTGGACGGGACTTTGGGGACGGACTCTTCGGTGCTTATTTTTTAAGGGCGCTTTGTCCAAGGCCTATTTTTGCTTTGCACGGAGGGCGCCAGAAGACTCGCCCCATTCCGAGTCCGGACGGACGATGTTGGCCAGCCCTCCCCGCCTATAGCCCACCCGCTGGGCATTTTTGCGGCGGACGCAACTTGGGGACGGGACCTTCGGGCTTATTTTTGCTGCAGTGCCTGCGGTCTATTTTTCACACACGGAGGGCGCCGCATAGTCTCGCCTATTCCGAGTCCGCGGATTTGTTGGCCAGCCCTCTCCCCAAGGCTATAGCCCACCTGTTTTTGGGCATTTTTATGGGCGGACGAACTTGGGGACGGGACCTTTGGGGCTTATTTTTGACACGGCTGTGCCCAAGGGGCTCATTTTTGGCACAATGACGGAGGGCACTTCGCAAAGTCTCGCCTCGCTCCGAGTCTGGCGGACGAGTTGGCCATCCTCCCCTGGCTATAGCCCACCCGCTTTTTTGGGCATTTTTGCGGCAAGGTCGAACTTGGGGACGGGACCTTCGGGGCTTATTTTCGACGCTGCTGTGCCTGCAATGGCTTTTTTTTTTGGTACACACGGAGGGCGTCTGCAAAGTCTCGCCCCATTCCGAGTCCGGCGGGATTTAGCTGGCACACCCTCCCCAAGGCTCAGTAGCTTCCACCCATTTTTGGGCATTTTTGCGGGGCGACGCATTTAACTTGGGGACGGGACCTCGGGGCCTTATTTTTGCGCTGCAGTGCCCGCGTCTATTTTTCACACACGGAGGGCTTCGCATAGTCTCGCCTCATTCCGAGTCCGGCGGACGGTTGGCCAGCCCTCCCCAAGGCTATAGCCCACCCATGCTTTTGGGCATTTTTACAGTGGAACTTTGGGACGGGAACTTTGGGGGCTATTTTGACACGGCTGTGCCTGCAGAATATTTTTGGCACACAGAGGGCGCTCGCAGTCTCGCCTCGGTTCCCAGTCCGGACGGTTGGCCATCCCTCCCCGCAAGGCCATAGTCCACCCATGCTTTTCGGGCATTTTTGCGGCGGTCGAACTTCTGGACGGACCCTGGGGCTTATTTTGACGCGCTGTGCCTGTGGCCTATTTTGCACACGGAGGGCTTCGTCACAAAGTCTCGCCCATTCCGAGTCCGGCGGACGAGGTTGGCCAGCCCTCCCCTCAAGGCCATAGCCCACCCGCAGTTTTTGGGCATTTTTGCGGCGGACGATTTAACTTGGGGACGGGACTCGGAGCTTATTTTTTTAAGCGCGGCTGCTGTGCCTGTGGCCTATTTTTGGCACAGGGAGGTGGTCGCAAAGTCTCGCCCCTCATTCCGAGTCCGGCGGATTGTTGGCTGTGCTCCTCCCCAAGGCTATAGCCTGACCCAGCTTTTGGGCATTTTTGCAAGCGGACGAACTTGGGGATGGGACCTTCGGGGCTTATTTGGCGCTGAACTGCCCAAGTGGGCCTATTTTTGGTACACGGAGGGCGCCGTAAAGTCTCGCCCCATTCATCTGGGAGTCCGTGGACGAATCCTCAGGGACGGGACTCTTCGGGGCTTATTTTTGGGTGCGCGGCTGTGCCCGCGGCCTATTTTTGGCACACGGAGGGCACTCGCAGTCTTGCCTCATTCCGAGTCCGCCGACGAGTTGTCCAGCCCTCCCCCATGGCTATAGCCTACCCGCTTTTGGGCATTTTCGGTGGATGAACTTGGGGACATTGGGACCTTCGGGGCTTTATTTTTGGGGGGCTGTGCCCGTGGCCTATTTTTGGCACACGGAGGGTGCTCGCAAAGTCTCGCCCATTCCGAGTCCGGGCGGACGAAGTAGGCTAGGCACTTCTAAGGCTTTCGCCACCCATTTTTTGGGCATTTTACGGGACGAACTCAGGGGATGGGACCTTCGGGTTATTTTGGGCGCAGGCGCGCATCCTATTTTTCGCACATGGAGGGCACTCGCAAAGTCTCGCCTATTCCGAGTCCTAAGCGGATTTGCACAGCCCTCCCCCCAAGGCTATAGCCCACCCGCTGGGCATTCGCGCGGACGAACTGGACGGACTCTTCGGGGCGATTTTTGAGCGCTTGTTAGACCGCGGCCTATTTTTGGCACACGGAGGGTGCTCCAAAGTCTCGCCTCCCATTCCGAATCCGGCGACGATTTGGGCCAGCCCTCCCCAAGGCTATAGCCCACCTGCTTCATGGGCATTTTTGCGGCGGACGAACTGGGGACGGGACTCTTCGGGAGCTTGTTTTTGGCTGCTGTGCCTGCTGGCCTATTTTTTGGCACACGGAGGGCGCGTGCAAAGTCTCGCCATTCTGAGTCCGGTGGATTTGCTGGCCAGCCTCCCCAAGGCCATATAGCCCACCTGCTGGGCATTTTTGAGGAGGACGAACTCTGGGGACGGGACCTTCGGGAGCTTTTTTTGGGCGTAGGAGCTGTGCCTGCGGTCTATTTTTGGCACACGAGGGCGCCGCAAAGTCTCGCCCCATTCCGAGTCCGGCGGACAAGTTGTCCAGCCCTCCCCAAGCGCTATAGCCCACCCGTTTTTTGGGCATTTTTGCGGAGGACGAACTTGGGGACGGGACCTTCGGGGATTATTTTGGGTGCGGGTATGTCTGGCCCTATTTTTTTCGCACACGGAGGGCGCCGAAAGTCTCGTCCTATTCCGAGTCCGCGCGGACGAACTTGCCAGCCCTCTCCCCATGATGGCCCCACCCGCTTGGGCATTTTTGCGCGTGCGAACTTAGGGACTTTCTGGGGCTTATTTTTGAGTGTGACTTTTACTGCGTCTATTTTTGGCACACGGAGGGCGCTCGCAAAAGTCTCGCCCCTATTCCGAATCCGGGCGGACGAAGTCAGCCTCTCCCCAAAGGCTATAATTTCACCCGCTTTTTTCATTTTGGCGGACTTAACTGGGACGGGACCTTCTCGGCTTATTTTTGGGCGGTTGTGCCAGCTCTGGATATTTTTTGGCACACAGAGGGCGCTCAAGCTGTCTCGCCCCGATTCCGAGTCCGCGGGCGAAGTTGGCGAGCCAGTCCCCAAGGCTATAGCCCACCCGCTTTTGGGCAGTTTTACGGCGGACGAATCTTGGGGACGTGGACCTCTGGGCTTATTTGGCGCGCTGTGCCTGGCTCATTTTTGGCACACGGAGGGCGCGCAAAGTCTCGCCCATTCCGAGTCCGGCGGACGAAATTGGCCAGCCCTCCCCTGGCTATAGCCCACCCGCTTTTGGGCATTTTATGGCGGACGAACTCTGGGGACGGGACCTTCGGCTTATTTTGCGCTCCGCCTGTGCCTATTTTTGGCACACACGGAGGGCGCTCGCAGTCTCGCCCATTCCGAGTCCGCGGACGATTTGCCAGCTCCTCCCAAGGCAATAGCCGCTCACCCGCTTTTGGGCATTTCGTGTGGACGGTCTTGGGACGGGACCTTCTGGGGCTTATTTCTGGGCGTGGTTGTGCCCATCAAGGCCATTTTTGGCACAGGAGGGCACTTAAATTCTCGCCCCATTCCGAGTTCGCGGACGAAGGCCAGCCCTCCCCAACGCTATAGCCCACCCGCTTTTGGGCATTTTGCGGATTTAACTTGGGATGTGGACCTGGGGCCTCTTATTTTGCTGTGTTGTGTCCGCGGCTATTTTTGCACACGGAGGGCGCGCAAAGTCTCGCCCATTCCGAGTCCGGGCGACGATTTAACTCTGGGACGGGACCTTCGGGGCTTATTTTTGACGCCAGCTGGCCCACGCGTCTATTTTGGGCACAATGGAGGGTGGTCGCAAAGTTCTGCCATTCCGAGTCCGTGACGAAGCAGCCCTCCCAAGGCTATAGCCTACCCGCTTTTTTGGGCATTTTTGAGGAGGACGGATTTAACTTGGGGACGGGACCTTCGGAGCTTTTTTTTGATGAAGTGCTGGCCTATTTTGGCACACACGGAGGGCGCCTTGTAAGTCTCGCCCCATTCCGAGTCCGCGGGAGTTGGCCAGCCCTCCTCCCAAGGCTATAGCCCACCTGGCTTTTGGGCATTTTTGCGGTGACGAATTTGGGGACGGGACTTCGGGCTTATTTTGGGCGCGGCTGTGCCCGCGCTATTTTTGGTATTAATGGAGGGCGCTCGCAGTCTCGCCCCATTCCGAGTCCGCGGATTGGGCCAGCCTCTCCCAAGGCAATAGCCCACCCGCTTTTTTGGTATTTTTGACGAACTTGGGGACGGGACCGGGGCTTATTTCTGGGCAAGCAGTGGCTGTGCATCAAGCGCTCTATTTTTGGCACAGGAGGGCACTGCAAATTCTCGCCCATTCCGAGTTCCGAAGGACGAAGTGGGCCAGCCCCTCCCCAACGCTATAGCCCACTCTGCTTTTTGGGCATTTTTGCGGCGGATTTAACTTGGGGATGGGACCTTGGGGTCTTATTTTTGTTGGGTTGTGTCTCGCGGGCTATTTTTGCACACGGAGGGCGTCAAAGTCTCGCCCCATTCCGAGTCCGCGGATGAACTTGAAGGGACCTTCGGGGCTTATTTTTGGACGCGCTGTACTCAAGGCTCTATTTTGGGCACACGGAGGGTGGTCGCAAAGTCTGGCCCCCATTCCGAGTCCGGGGCGGACGAATCCTGGCCAGCCCTCCCAAGGCTATAGCCCACCCGCTGGGCTTTAAGCGGACGACTTGGGACCGACTTCGGCGCTATTTTTGGCGCGCTTTGCCTCGCGCCTATTTTTGGCACGCGGAGGGCGCTGCGTGAAAGTCTCGCCCATTCCGAGTCCGGCGGACAAATCTTGGCCAGGCCCCTCCCCCAAGGCTATAGCCCACCCGCTGGGGCATTTTTTGCGTGTGGACGAACTTTGGGGATGGACCTTCTGGGAGTTTATTTTTTGCGTGGCTGAGCCTCAAGGCCCTATTTTTGGCACACGGAGGCGCCGTGAAAGTCTCGCCCTATTCCGAGTCCGGCGGATGAAGGGCACAGCCCTTCCACCCAAGGCTATAGCCCACCCATTTTTTTCGGGCATTTTATAAGTGGCGGACGAATCTTGGGGACGGGACCTTCGGGGCTTATTTGGGCAAGGCTCCTATTTTTCGTGCACACGAGGGCGCCGCAAAGTCTCGCCCCATCTCCGAGTCCGCGGATTTGCTGGCCAGCCTCCTCCCAAGGCAATAGCCTCACCCGCTTTTTTTTTGGGCATTTTGGTGCGGACGAACTTGGACTTCTGGGGCTTTATTTCTGCTGCAAGCCCGGCCCATTTTTGGCACAGTAGAGGGCACTCGAAATTCCGCCCCATTCCGAGTTCGTGGCGGATTGGGCCAGCCCCTCCCCAACGCTATAGCCTACCTGCTTTTGGGTATTTTTGCGGTAAGCGGATTTGGGGATGGGACCTTTGGGCCTCTTATTTTTGCCGTGTCTCCGCTGGCTATTTTGCACACGGAGGGCGCTCAGAAAGTCTCGCCCATTCCGAGTCCATGATGAATCCTGGGGACCTTCGGGGCTTATTTTTGACGCGGCTGTGCCCGCGGCCTATTTTTTGGGCACACACGGAGGGTGGCCAAAGTCTGGCCCCCATTCCGAGTCCGCGGGACTTCAACTTGGCCAGCCCTCCCCAAGGCCATAGCCCACCCGCTTTTTGGGCATTTTTATGATTTAACTTGGGACCGACTCTGGCGCTTATTTAAGCGCGCTTTGCCCGCGGCTCTATTTTTGGCACGCGGAGGGCGCCAAAGTCTCGCCCATTCCAGTCCGGCGGGACAAACTTGGCCAGCCCTCTCCCTCAAGGCCATAGCCCACCCGCTTTTGGGCATTTCACAAAGTGGACGAACTTGGGGATGGGACCTTCGGAGCTTTATTTTGGCGTGGCTGAGCCTCAAGGCCTCTATTTTTGGCACACGAGGGTGCCTGTGCTCGCAAAGTCTCGCCCTCATTCCAGTCCGCGGATGAAGTTGGCCAGCCCTCCACCCAAGGCTATAGCCTACCCATTTTTCGGGCATTTTTGCATGGACTAACTTGGGGACGGGACCTTCGGGCTTATTTTGGGCTCGGCTTTTTGCCTGCGTGGCCTCATTTTTGCACACGGAGGGCACTCGTAAAGTCTCGTCCCCATTCCAAGTCCAGCGGACGAAGTTGGCCGTCCCCTGAAGGCTATAGCCCAAACCGCTTTTGGGGCATTTTGCGTGGATCGAACTTGGGGATGGGACTCTGGGGCTTATTTAAGGTGGGCTGGGCTGTGTCCAAGGGGTTTACTTCGGCACACGGAGGGCGCCGCAAAGTCTCCCCATTCCGAGTCCGCGATTTACTACCCCTCCCTTCAGGCTGCTATAGCCCACCCGCTGGGGCATTTTGGGCGATCGAACTTGGGGACGGGACTGGGGCTTATTTTTGGGCGCTGGCTCTATACGCGTGGGGCCTATTTTGGTACACACGGGGCCGCTTTTGCCAGTAAGTCTCGCCCATTCCGAGTCCCCATGACGGTTGGCCAGCTCCTCCCGGGCGCTACAGCCTTCACCCGCTTTTTTCTGCATTTTCATGCCAACTGGGACGGGACCTTTCGGCTTGACATTTCTTGGGCGCATGGCTGTGCCTGCAGCCTATTTGTCGACACGAGGGCGTGCCGCAGTCTCGCCCATCTGAGTCCGCGACGGTTGGCCAGCCTTCTCAGCGCTATAGCCCACCCATTTTTCGGGCATTTTTGCGCTGATTTAACTTGGGACGGACCTTTCGGTTTATTTTTCGCACCGCTGTGCCTGTGGGCTCATTTTTGGCACGCTGAGGGCGCTCGCAGTTCCTGGGCTCCCATTCCGAGTCCAGCGACGGTTGGCTGAGCCATCCCAAAGTGGCTATAGCCCACCTTGCTGGGCATTTTACAAGTGATAAATCCTCGGGACGGACTCTGGGCTTATTTTTGGGCGCAAGCAAAGCCAAGTAGCCTATTTTTTTACCACACGGACGGCAATTTAAAAGTCTCGCCTATTCCGTAGTCTGGCGGATTTAAGTGGCCAGCCACTCCCCTGCTGCCAGTAGCCCACCCGCTGGGCATTACGGCGACGAATCTCAGATGGACTGGGGCTTATTTTGGGCGCTGGTTGTACTCGTGGCTCAGTTTTTGCACATGGAGGCCGCAAAGTCTCGTCATTCCAGTCCGTGGATTTGTTGCCAGCCTCTCTCAGCAAAGCAGGTAGCTCACCTGCTGGGTACTTGCCGCTGAACTGGGGACGGGACTTCGGCTTATTTTGGCGTGCGCCGCCCGCTGCCTATTTTTGGCACACGGAGGGCGCATCGGCAAAGGTCTTGCCATTCCGAGTCCGCGGGATTTGAAGCCGACAGCCCTCTCCCCATAGCCCACCTTAAGTTGGGCATTTTACAAGTGACGAATTTGAGACGGCACTCAGTTTATTTTTTACGCTTGCTTTTAATACGTCTATTTAACACGGAGGGCGCCGCAGGTCTCACCATTCGAGTCCGGCTGACGTAGTTGGCCAGCCCTCCCCGGGCTGGCTGTGCTCACCCATTTTTCGCTTGGCTTCGGCGCGGACGGTCCTTGTGGACGACCTTCGGGGCTTATTTTAAAAGCGGCCAGTGCCTAATGCCTATTTTTGGCACACGGAGGCGCGCTGCAGTCTCTGCCGAGTCTCGGTCTCGGCAGACGGCGTCGCAGCCCTTCCCCAAGCAAGGCTATAGCCCACCTGCTGGGGCATTGCGCTGATTAATCTTGGGGATTTTGACTGGCGATGGCGCGGCTGTGTTGTGTGGCTCATTTTGGCACACGCAGGCTGCCTCGGTGCGTCTCTGCCATTCCGAACTGCAGACGGTTGGCAGCTCCTCCCCAAGGCTATAGCCCACCCGCTGGGGCATACTTCTTGCATGACGAACTTGGGTACGGACTGGGTGGGGTTTATTTTTGGGACGGCTGTGCCTGTGGGCCTATTTTTGCACATGGAGGCGCCATGAAAGTCTCGCCATTCCGAGACTGCGGATGAAGTCGCCAGCCCTCTCTGCTGGGCTATAGCTCAGCCTGCTACAGCTTTATGCCTTGACGAACTTGGGGACGGACCTTCGGGGCCTATTTTTGGGCGGCTGAGCTCATGGCTCATTTTGGCACACGGAGAGCGCCGCAAAGTCTCTTCACGGTATTCCGAGTCCGCGACTAATTTTGGCCAGCCCTCCACCTCCCAAGGCTATAGCCCACCCGCTTTTTCGCATTTTCACATGGACGCAATCCTGGGGACGGACTCGGGCGTATTTTGGGCGGCAAGCAAAGCGCAGAGTCGGCTTAGCACACGGAGACGCCGGTGTCTCGCCTATTCCAGAGTCCAGCTGGACGAATTTGCCAGCTCCCTCCCTGCTGCCATAGCCCACCCGCTTTTCGTACTTCTCATGAAGTGATTAACTTGGGGACGGGACTCGGGGTTTATTTTGGGCGCGGGCTGTGCCAAGGCCTATTTTTTGGCACATACAATGGAGGCGCGCAAAGTCTCGCCCTATCTCCGAGACTGGGCGGGTGAAGTCGGCCAGCCCTCCCACGCGCCACAGCCCACCCACGCCAGGCATTTTACAAGGTTTGATGGTCTTGGGGACTGGACTGGGGCCTATTTTTTTGGGCACGGGGCTGAGCCTATGGCCTATTTTTGGCACGCTGGAGAGCGCTGCAAAGTCTCGCCTCATTCCAGTCCGGGCGGATTTAATTTGCCAGCCCCTTTCCCTCGAAGGCTATAGCCTACCCGCTTTCAGTTTCAAGTGATTAACTTGTGACGGACCTTCAGCTTATTTTGGGTGCGCGGCTGTGCCCGCAGCCTATCGAAATGCACACGGAGGGCGCTGCAAAGTCTGCGCCTCATTCCGGGAAATCCTCATGGATGAGCTACAGCTTTCCCTGGCGCAAGCAGGTAACACTTCCATTTGGGCATTACGCGACGTAATCTTTGGGACGACTTTCGCTTATTTTTTCGCACTGCTGTGCCTGGTGGCCTATTTTTGGCACGCTTGAGGGCGCCCTGCAGTCTGGCCTCTATTCCCGAGTCCAGCGGATTTAAGTCAAGCCAGCTTCACCCTCTTAAAAGCGCTACAGCCACCTTTGCTGGGCATTTTCGCGCGCGATAAAACTTGGGGGACGGGACCTTCCGGGGTTTATTTTGGGCGCGCTGTGCCCGTAGCCTATTTTTACTACACGGACGTACTCAGTAAAGTCTCGCCTCTTATTCCGTAGTTCAAGGATTTGGTACAAACATCTTCCTAAGGCTATAGCTTCACTCTTGTTAGTATTTCATAAGATTTAACTTGGGGACGGACTAGCTTATTTCTTGCTGCCAAGTTGTGCCTGTGGCTCAGTTTTTATTATTATCGAGGCCGGCCGCAAAGTCTCGGCCCATTCCGAGGGTCCGGGTGGATTTGTTGCCAGCCTCCCTAAGGCTATACGCCCACCCGCTGGGGTATTGGCCATGGACGGTTCCCGGTGGACGGACTTCGGGGCTTATTTTTGCCTGGCCGCCTGGGCCGCCTATATTTTTGGCACACGGAGTTTCATCGCAAAAGTCTTGCCCCCATTCCGGAGTCCGCGGATTTAGTTGGCCAGCCCTCCTAAGCAGTAGCCCACCTTGCATTTTACGTATGCTCAAGAATTTAACCTGACGGGACCTTCGGGGCCTATTTGGCGCGGCTGAGCCCATGGCCTATTTTTGGCACATTACTGGAGAGCGCCACAAAGTCTCGCCCATTCCGAGTCCGACGACCCTGGCCAGCCCTCCACTCCAAGGCTATAGCCCACCCGCTGCTTTGGGCATTTTTTGCAAGCGGATTTAACTTGGGGACGGGACTCGGGGCTTATTTTTGCATTTGTGGGCCAGTTGTGCGCGCAGCCTATTTTTGTGCTACACGAGGCCGCCTGCAGTCTCGGCTCCCACATGGAGTCCCCTGGCGGATGACCATGCCACAGCCTCTCCAAGGCTATAGCCCACCCGCTTTTTGGGCATTTTTGCGGATGAATCTTGGGGACGGACTCGGGTTTATTTTTGGGCGCGCTGTACTGCGTCTATTTTTGGCACACGGAGGGTGCTCGTGAAAGTCTCGCCCCATTCCGAGTCCGGGCGGATTTAAGTTGGCCAGCCCTCCCAAGAAGCAGCTAGCCCACCCGCTTTGGGCATTTTGCGGACGAACTTGGGGACGGGACCTCTGGGCTTATTTTTAAGCGCGGCTGTGCAAGGCCTATTTTTGGCACAATGGAGGCGCCGCAAAGTCTCGCCCCATTCCGAGTCCGCGGACGGTTGGCCAGCCCCTCCCCAAGGCATAGCCCACCCGCTTTTTTCGCATTTTTGCGGCGGACGGCGGCGGATTTAACTTAGGGACGGGACCTTCGGGGTTTATTTTTGCTGTGCCTGTGGCCTTTATTTTTGTCACACGGAACGCTGGGCCGCAATGTCTCGCCCCATTCCGAGTCCGCGACGAGTTGGCCAGCCCTCCTGCTGGCTATAGCTTCACACGCTTTTTTGGGCATTTTTGCGGACGGACCCTGGGGACGGGTCCTTCGGGATTATTTAGGCGCAGCTGTGCCAGCGGCCTATCTTTGGCACAGAGGGCGCCGTGAAGTCTCGCCCCATTCCGAGTCCGGCGGACGAAGTTGGTTAGCCCTCCCCAAGGCTATAGCCCACCCGCTTTTGGGCATTTACGGCGGGAGGAACTTGGGGACGGGACCTTCGCTTATTTTTGGCGCGGCTGCGTGCCCTAGTTTTGCACACGGAGGGTGCTTGCAAAGTCTCGCCCCATTCCGAGTCCGGCGGATTTATGTTGGTTACAGCCGCTCCTCAAGGCTATAGCCCACCCGCTTGGGGCATTTTGAGGCGACGAATCCTTGGGGACTGACCTTCGGGGCTTATTTTTGCGCAGGCTGTGCCTGGGTGCCTTTTGTGGCACACGGAGGGCGCTGCAAAGTCTCACCCCATTCCGAGTCCGCGGACGGTTGGCCAGCCCCTCCCCTCAAGGCCACAGCCCACCCGCTGGGCATTTTCGACGAACTTGGGGACGGGACCTTTCGGGCTTATTTTGCGCGGCTGTGCCCGCGTCTATTTTTGGCACATGGAGGGCACTCGCAAAGTCTCGCCCATTCCGAGACCGGGCGGATGAAGCCTCGCCAGCCCTCCCCCAAGGCTATAGCCCACCCGCTTGGGCATTTTTGCATTCGACGCCTAACTTGGGGACGGGACCTTCGGGGCCTATTTTTGGCTGCGCTGAGCCTCATGGCCTATTTTTGCACACGGAGAGCGCCGCAAGGTCTCGACTCCATTCCGAGTCCGCGGATTTGACTTGGCCAGCCCTCCCCAAGGCTATAGCCCACCCGCTGGGGCATTTCGGCGCGAAACTTGGGGACGGACCTTCGGGGCTTATTTTTGGGCACGGCTGAGCGCGCAGCCTATGTTTGGCACACGGAGGCGCTGCAAAGTCTCGCCATTCCGAGTCCAGCGGATTTAATTTGGCCAGCCCTCCCCCAAGGCCATAGCCCACCCGCTTTTGGGCATTTTTGCGGCGGACTAACTTATGGACGGACCTTCGGGGTTTATTTGGGCGCCAAGTTGTGCTTGGCCTATTTTTCGCAGACACGGAGGGTGCCTCGCAGTCTCGCCCCATTCCGAGTCCGCGGATTGCTGGCCAGCCCTCCTCCTGAAGGCTATAGCCCACCCGCTTTTTTCGGCATTTTGCGGCGGACGCAACTTAGGGATGGGACCTTCGGGGCTTATTTTTGCGGTATGCCTGTGGCCTATTTTTGTCACACGAAACGCTGTAAAGTCTCGCCCCATTCCGAGTCCGCGGATTTGTTGGCCAGCTCCTCCACCCAAGGCTATAGCCCACCCGCTGGGGCATCTTGCGGTGGACGAAACTTGGGACGGACCTTCGGGGCTTATTTACGCAACTGTGCCCACGGCCTAGTTTTGGCACACGAAGGGCGCCGCAAAGTCTCGCCATTCCGAGTCCGTGGACGAGTTGGCCAGCCCTCCCCAAGGCTATAGCCCACCCGCTGGGCATTTTGCATGACGAACTTGGGGACGGGACTCTGGGGTTTATTTTTGGGCGCGGTTGTGCTCAAGGCCTATTTTTGGCACACGGAGGGCGCCGCAAAGTCTCGCCTCATTCCGAGTCCGCGGATTTAGTTGGCCAGCCCCTCCACCCAAGGCTATAGCACTCCCGTTTTTTGGGCATTTTTCATGACGAACTTGGGGACGGGACCTTCGGGGTTATTTAAGGCTGTGCCTGCCTATTTTTGGCACGGAGGGCGCCGCAAAGTCTCGCCCCATTCCGAGTCCGCGGATTTAGCTGGCAAGCCCCTCCCAAGGCTATAGCCCACCCGCTTTTGGGCATTTTTGCGCGGACGAACTTGGGGACGGACCTTCGGGGCTTTATTTTTGCTGTGCCTGCGTCATTTTTGGCACACGGAGGGCGCTCTCTCTGCCCCATTCCGAGTCCGGGCGACGGTTGGCCAGCCCCTCCCCAAGGCTATAGCCCACCCGCTTTTTTCGGCATTTTTATGCGGGATTTAACGAGGACGGGACTCTTCGGGGTTTATTTTTGGGCGCTGTGCCTGTGGCCTATTTTTGTCACACGGAACGCCTGCAATGTCTCTGCCCCATTCCCGAGTCCGGCGGATTTAGTGCGGGCTAGCCTCTCCCCAAGGCTATAGCCCACCCGCTTTTGGGGATTTTGAGGCGGACGAAACTTGGGGACGGACCTTCGCTTATTTTTGGGCGCGGCTGAGCGCAAGAGCCTAGCTTTTGGCACACGGAGGGTGCTCGCAAGTCTCGCCCCATTCCGAGTCCAGCTGGACGACTTGGCCAGCCCTCCCAAGGCTATAGCCCACCTGCTTTTGGGCATTTTTGCGCGACGAACTTGGGGACTCGGGGGTTATTTTGGGTGCGCGGCCGCCCATGCCTAGTTTTGGCACACGGAGGGCGCTGCAAAGTCTCGCCCCATTCCGAGTCCGCGGACGGTTGGCCAGCCGCTTCCCAAGGCCATAGCCCACCCAAGTTGGGCATTTTTGAGGCGGACGAACTTGGGGACCGACTCTTCGGGGGCTTATTTTTTAAGGCTGTGCCCGCGGCTAGTTTTGGGCACACGGAGGGCGCCGAAAGTCTCGCCCCATTCCGAGTCCGGGCGGACGGCGTTGGCTAGCCTCCTCCCAAGGCTATAGCCCACCCGCTTTTGGGCATGGGCGGACGAACTTGGGGACGGGACCTTCGGGCGGTTATTTTGGGCGCGGCTGTGCCCGGCTTATTTTTGGCACACGGAGGTTGTTCGTGGTCTCGCCCATTCCGAGTCCAGCTGACGAATTGGCCAATAGCCCTCCCCAAGAAGGCCATAGCCCACCCGCTTTTGCATTTTTGCGTGGACGAACTTGGGGACGTGACCTTCGGGGTTTATTTTTGCGCGGGTTGCAGCGCGGCTTTATTTTTGGCACACGGAGGGCGCCGCAAAGTCTCGCCCATTCCGAGTCCGCGGATTTGCTGGCCAGCCCTCCACCCAAGGCTATAGCCCACCCGCTTTTGGGCATTTTTGCGGCGGACGAATCCTGGGGACGGGACCTTCGGGTTTATTTTTGGGTGCGGCTGTGCCCGCTGCCTATTTTTGGCACACGGAGGGTGCTCTAAAGTCTCGCCCCATTCCGAGTCCGCGGACGGCTGGGCCAGCCCTCCCCAAGGCGATAGCCCACCCTTTTGACATTTTTATGGGTGCGGATTAACTTAGGACGGGACTTCGGGGCTTATTTTTGGGCGCGGCTGTGCCTATGGCCTATTTTTGTCACACGGAACGCGCTCGCAAAGTCTCGACCCATTCCGAGTCCAGCGACCAAGTTGGCCAGCCCTCCCAAGGCTATAGCTCACCCGCTGGGCATTTTTGCGGCGGACTTAACTTTGGGACGGGACCTTCGGGCTTATTTTTGGCGCCGCTGTGTCCACGGCTCTATTTTTGGTACACGGAGGCTGCTCGCGAAAGTCTCGGCCCCATTCCGAGTCCGCAGACGAGTTGGCCAGCCCTCCCCAAGGCTATAGCCCACCCAAGCTTTTTTCGGGCATTTTTGCGCGGACGAACTTGGGTACGGACCTTCGTGGGCTTATTTTTGGGCGCGGCTGTGCCCACGGCCTATTTTTGGCAGACGGAGGGCGCTCGCAAAGTCTCACCCCATTCCGAGTCCGCGGACGGTTGCTGGTTAGCCCTCTCCCAAGGCTATAGCCCACCCGCTTTTTCGCATTTTTGGCGGCGGACGAAACTTAGGGATGGGACCTTCGGGGCTTATTTTGGTACGGCTGCCTGTGGCCTATTTTTGTCAAGCACGGAACGCCGGGCTTAGTAAAGTCTCGTCCCATTCCGAGTCCGGCGGACGGTCGCCAGCTCCTCCACCTCCAAGGCTATAGCCCACCCGCTTTTGGGCATCTGCGGTGGACGAACTTGGGGACGGGACCTTCGGGGCTTATTTTTAAGCGCAGCTGTGTCCACGGCCTAGTTTTGCACACGAAGGGCGCTGCAGTCTCGCCCCATTCCGAGTCCGTGGACGAGTTGGCCAGCCTCCCCCAAGGCTACAGCCCACCCGCTGGGGATTTTGAGGCGGACGAACTTGGGGACGGGACCTTCGGGGCTTATTTTTGGGCGCGGCTGAGCGCGCAGCCTAGTTTTGGCACACGGAGGGTGCTCTGCAAAGTCTCGCCCATTCCGAGTCCAGCGGACGAATTTGGCCTGCCCTCCCCCAAGGCTATACCCCACCTGCTTTTTGGGCATTTTTTGCGGCGGACGAACTTGGGGACGGACCTTCGGGGCTTATTTTTGGCGCGGCTGTGCCCGTGGCCTATTTTGGCACACGGAGGGCCCTCGCAGTCTCGCCCTTCCGAGTCCGCGGATTGTCGCCAGCCCCTCCCCAAGGCTATAGCCCACCCGTTTTTTGGGCATTTTTACGGGCGGACGAACTTGGGGACGGACCCTCGGGGTGCTTATTTTCGGCGCGGCTGTGCCCGTGGCCTATTTTTGCACCCTGAGGCCCGCTCCCAAAGTCTCGCGCCATTCCAAGTCCGGGCGGACAGTTGGCCAGCCCACCCCTAAGGCTTTAGCCCACCTGCTTTTGTGGCCTTTTCCGCTGGACGAACTCTGCCGCCCGGCCTTCGGTGGTTATTTTTGGGCGCGGCTGTGCCTGCGGCCTATTTTTACACACAGAAGCCGCCTGCAAAGTCTCGCGCCATTCCAAGTCCGCGGACGGTTGGCCAGCCACCCCCTAAGGCTTAGCCCACCCGCTTTTGTGGCCTTTTTCCGCTGGACGAACTTGGCGCCCCCTTCGGCGGTTATTTTGGCGTGGCTGGGCTGCATTTTTGGCACACGGAGGCCGCTTCACAAAGTCTCGCACCATTCCGAGTCCGCGGACGGTTGGCCAGCCCCACCCCCAAGGCTATAGCCCACCCGCTTTGAGGCCTTTTTCCGCTTGACGAACTTGACCACGGCCTTTCGGGCGGTTATTTTTGGGTACGGCTGTGCCCGCTGCCCTATTTTTGGCACACAGAGGCCGCCGAAGTCTCGTGCCATTCCGAGTCCGCGGATTTGCTGCCAGCCCCCACCCCCAAGGCTATAGCCCACCTGCTTTTGGCCATTTTATGGCGGATTAACTTGGGGACGGGACCTTCGGGGCTTATTTTTAAGTGCCTGTGGCCTATTTTTGGCACACGGAGGGCACTGTCTCGCCGCAGTCCGAGTCCGGCGGATTTGCTTGGCTGCCCCTCCCCAAGGCTATAGCCCACCCATTTTTTAGGTATTTTTGCGGACGAACTTGGGGACGGGACTCGGGGCTTATTTTGGACGCTGGATGTGCCCGCGGTCTACTTTTGGCACACAGAGGGCGCCGCAAAGTCTCGCCCCATTCCGAGTCCGGCGGACGGTGGCTAGCCCTCCCCCAAGGCTATAGCCTCACCCGCTTTTGGCCATTTTGCAGGGACGATTTAACTTGGGGACGGGACCTTCGGGGCTTATTCTGGCGTGCTCATGCCTATTTTTGGCACACGGAGGGCGCCGGGAAAGTCTCGCCCATTCCGAGTCCGGGGTGACGAAGTAGGCCAGCCCTCCCCCAAGGCTATAGCCCACCCGCTTTTGGGCATTTTCATGCGGACGAACTTGGGGACGGGACTTTCGGGGCTT
Source organism: Citrus mangshanensis (assembly GCA_030449895.1). Taxonomy (NCBI): domain Eukaryota; kingdom Viridiplantae; phylum Streptophyta; class Magnoliopsida; order Sapindales; family Rutaceae; genus Citrus; species Citrus mangshanensis. The sequence goes on from JASUUJ010000182.1 coordinate 144,085, forward strand.
ATTTTTGGCGCTGCGCGCCTATTTTTGGCACACGGAGGGCACTCTCGCAAAGTCTCGTACATTCCGAGTCCGCAGACGGTTGGCCAGCCCCACCCCCCAAGGCTATAGCTCACCCGCTTTTTTGGGCATTTTGCGGCGGACGAACTTGGGGATGGGACCTTCGGGGCTTATTTTTGTGTGTAGCTGTGCCTGTGGCCTATTTTTGGGTACACGGAGGCCACTGCAAAGTCTCACTCCCCATTCTGAGTCCGGCGGCCGGCTAGCCTCTCCCCAAGGCTATAGCCCACCCGCTTTTTTGGCATTTTAAGGGCGGGACGAATCTTGGGGACGGACCTCGGGGCTTATTTTTGGGCCCAGGCCTATTTTGGCACACGTCAAAGTCGCCCATTCCGAGTCCGGCGGACGAGTGGGCCAGCCCTCCCCCAAGGCTATAGGCCACCCGCTTTTTTGGGCATTTACAAGTGACTTGGGGACGGACCTTCGGGGCTTATTTTGGGCGGCTGTGCCTGTGGCCTATTTTTGGCACACGGATGGTGCTCTCGCAAAGTCTCGCCTCATTCCGAGTCCGCGATTTGTTGAGCTCCTCCCCTGGCTATAGCCGACCATTTTTGGGCATTTTTGGTGCGGACGAACTTGGGGACGGGACCTTCGGGGCTTATTCTTGGGCGTGCTGCCTATTTTGCACACGGAGGGCACTCTGAAGTCTCGCCATTCCAGTCCGCGGATTTATACAGCCAGCCCCTCCCAAGGCTATAGCCCACCCGCTTTTGGGCATTTTTGCAGCGACGAACTTGGGGACGGGACCTTCGGGGTTTATTTTTCAGCGCTGTTCCTGCGCCTATTTTTGGCAGACAGGGAGGGCGCTTAAAGTCTCGCCTCATCTCCGAGTCCAGCGGATTTGTTGGCAGCCCTCCCCAAGGCTATAGCCCACCCGCTTTTTTGGGCATTTTTGCGGGGGACGGGACCTTCGGGGCTTATTTTTGGGCGTGGCTGTGCCTGGCCTATTTTTGGCACAGGAGGGCGCTGCAAAGTCTCGCCCCATTCCGAGTCCGGCGATTGCGAGCACAGCCCTCTCCCCAAGGCTATAGCCCACCCGCTTTTGGGCATTTTTGCATGGATTTAACTTGGGGACGGACCTTCAGGGGCTTAATTTGGGCTTGGCTGTGCCTGCGGCCTAGTTTTGGCACACGTAGGGCGCTGCAGTCTCGCCCCATTCCGAGTCCGCGGACCCAGTTGGCCAGCCCCTCCCCAAGGCTATAGCCCCACCCATTTTTGGGCATTTTACATGGCGGATGAATTGGGGACGGGACCTTCGGGTTGATTTTTGGGCACGGCTGCGCCTGTGGCCTAATTTTGGCATATGGAGGGCGTCGCAAAGTCTCGCCCATTCCGAGTCCGGCAGACGGCTTGGCCAGCCCTCCTCAAGGCTATAGCCCACCCGCTGGGCATTTTTGCGGGCGGACGAACTTGGGGACGGGACTCTTCGGGGCTTATGTTTTGGGCGCGGCTGTGCTCAAGCGCCTATTTTTGGCACACAGAGGGCGCTGCAAAGTCTCGCCCCATTCCGAGTCCGCAGAGGAAGTTCACAGCCCTTCCCCAAGGCTATAGCCCACCCGCTTTTGGGGCATTTTTGCGGCGGGCGAACTTGGGGATGGACCTTCTGGGGCTTATTTTGGCGCGGCTGTGTCCGCGCCTATTTTTGGCACACACGGAGGGCGCGCAGTCTCGCCCATTCCGATTCCGCGGACGAAGTCGCCAGCCCTCCCCAAGGCTATAGCCCACCCGCTGGGCATTTTTGCGGCGGACGAACTTGGGGACGACCTTCGGGCTTATTTTGGGCGCGGCTGTGCTCCGGCCTATTTTTGGCACACGGAGGGCGCCGCAAGGTCTCGCCCCATTCCGAGTCCGGCAGAGGAAGTTCGCCAGCCCTTCCCCAAGGCTATAGCCCACCCGCTTTTTTGGGCATTTTTACATGCGGACCTTTGGGGACGGCACCTTCAAGCTTATTTTTGGGTACGGCTGTGGCTGCATCTATTTTTGGGACATGGAGGGCGCCGCCATGTCTCGCCCTATTCCAGTCCGCGGATTTGTTGTTCAGCCTTCCAAGGCTATAGCCCACCCACGCTATTTTTGCGGACGAACTTGGGGACGGACCTTCGTGGCTTATTTTTGGGCGCGGTGTGTCTGCCTATTTTTGGCACACGGAGGGCGCTGGAAAGTCTCGCCCAGTCCGAGTCCGCAGAGGAAGCTGGCCAGCCTTTCCCCAAGGCCATAGCCCACCTGCTTTTTTGCATTTTGCAAGTGGACGAACTTGGGGACGGACCTTCGGGGCTTATTTTTGGGTGCGGCTGTGCCTGCGTCTATTTTTGGCACACGGAGGGCGCTGCAAAGTCTCGCCCCATTCCGATTCCGGCGGAAGAAGTTGGCCTGCCCTCCCCAAGGCTATACCCCCACCCATGCTTGGGCATTTTTTACAAGGATGAACTTGGGGACGGACCTTCAGATGATTATTTTTGGGCGGCGCCGCTGCCTATTTTTGGGACACGGAGGGCGCCGCAAAGTCTCATCCATTCCGAGTCCGGGCGGACGAAACTTGGCCAGCCCTCCCCAAGGCTATAGCCCACCCATTTTTCGGGCATTTTGCGGGCGGATTTAACTTGGGGACGGGACTTCGGGCTTATTTTTGGGCACGTGCTGCGCCTGGGCCTAATTTTTGGCACATGGAGGGCGTTTCGCAAAGTCTCGCCCCATTCCGAGTCCGCAGACGAGTTGGCCAGCCCTCCCCAAGGCTATAGCCCACCCGCTGGGGCATTTTGCGGATTAACTTGGGGACGGACCTTCGGGCTTATGTTTTGGGCGCGCTGTGCCAGCGTCCTATTTTTGCACTCGGAGGGCGCTCGCAGTCTCGCCCATTCCGAGTCCGGCAGAGGAAGTTCGCCAGCCCTTCCCCCAAGGCCGCCATAGCCCACCCGCTGGGGCATTTTGCGGCGAACTTGGGATGGACCTTCGGGGCTTATTTTTGGGCGCGCTGTGCCCACGGCCTATTTTTGGCACACGGAGGCGCCGTAAAGTCTCGCCATTCCGATTCCGGTGATTTAGTCGCCAGCCCTCCCAAGGCTATAGCCCACCCGCTTTTTGGGCATTTTGCAAGCGGACGAACTTGGGGACGGGACCTTCGGGGTTATTTTGGGCGCTGTGCCTGCGTCTATTTTTGGTACACGGAGGGCGCTGCAAGGTCTCGCCCCATCCGAGTCCGCAGAGGAAGTTCGCCAGCCTCTTCCCCTGGCTATAGCCCACCCGCTTTTTTGGCATTTTCTAAGGACGAACTTGGGACGGACTTCTGGGGCTTATTTTGGGTGCGGCTGTGCCCGCGGTCTATTTTTACACATGGAGGGCGCTGCAAAGTCTCGCCCCATTCCGATTCCGGCGGAAGAAGCTGGCCTGCCCTCCCCAAGGCTATACCCCACCCGCTGGGCATTTTGCTGGATGAACTTGGGGACGGACCTTCAGATGATTATTTTGGGCGCGCTGCCCTGCTGCCTATTTTTGGGACACGGAGGGCGCCGCAAAGTCTCATCCCATTCCGAGTCCGGGACGGATTTGGCCAGCCCTCCCCAAGGCTATAGCCCACCCATTTCGGGCATTTTTGTATGGCGGACTTAACTTGGGGACGGACTCTTCGGGGCTTATTTTTGGGCACGCTGCTTAATTTGCCTGGTGGCCTAATTTTGGCTTGCACATGGAGGGCGTAAGTCTCGCCCCATTCCGAGTCCGCAGACGAAAGTTGGCCAGCCCTCCCCGAAGGCTATAGCCCACCCGCTTTTCGGGGCATTTTTGCGCGGACGACTTGGGACGGGACCTTCGGGGTTTTGGGCGCGCTGTGCCTGCTCTATTTTTGCACTCGAGGGCGCTGCAAAGTCTCGCCCCATTCCGATTCCGCGGATTTGTTGCCAGCCTCTCCCCAAGGCTATAGCCCACCCGCTTTTGGGCATTTTGGTGCGGACGAACTTGGGGACGGGACCTTTGGGCTTATTTTAAGCGCTGTGCCTCAAGGCCTATTTTTGGCACACGGAGGGCGCTTGAAGGTCTCGCCCATTCCGAGTCCGGGCAGAGGAAGTTCGCCAGCCCTTCCCCCAAGGCTATAGCCCACCCGCTTTTGGGCATTTTTGCGGACGACCTTGGGGACGGCACCTTCGGGCTTATTTTTGGGCACGGCTGTGCTCAGAGCTCATTTTTGGGACATGGAGGGCGCCGCCATGTCTCGCCTATTCCCGAGTCCGGCGGGACGTTGTTCCAGCCTCCCCAAGGCTATAGCCCAACTGCGCTTTTGGGTATTTTTGCGCGCGGACGAACTTGGGGACGGGACTCTTCGGTGGCTTATTTTGGGCGCGGCTGTGTCTCGCGGCCTCATTTTGGCACACGGAGGGCGCTGGAAAGTCTCGCCCCAGTCCGAGTCCGGCAGAGGAAGCCAGCCCTTCCCCAAGGCTATAGCCCACCCGCTTTTTTGGCATTTTTATGGGTGACGAACTTGGGGACGGGACCTGGGGCTTATTTTTGCGCGGCTGTGCAAGGCCTATTTTTGGCACACGGAGGGCGCCGCAGTCTCGCCCATTCCGATTCCGCGTGAAGAAGTTGGCCTGCCCTCCCCCAAGGCTATACCTCCACCCGCTTTTCGCATTTTTGCGCGGATGAACTTGGGGACGGGACCTTCAGATGATTATTTTTGGCGCTGCGCCGCTGCCTATTTTTGGGACACGGAGGGCGCCGCAAAGTCTCATCCCATTCCCGAGTCCGGCGGACGAACTTGGCCAGCCCTCCCCAAGGCTATAGCCCACCCTTTTTTGGGCATTTTTGCGGGCGGACGAACTTGGGGACGGGACCTCGGGAGCTTATTTTGGGCACTGCTGTGCCCGTGGCCCACTTTGGCACATGGAGGGCGTCAAAGTCTCGCCCCATTCCGAGTCCGGCAGACGGTTAGCCCCTCCCCAAGGCTATAGCCCACCCGCTTTTGGGCATTTTGCGGCGACGAACTTGGGGACGGGACTCTGGCTTATGTTTGCGCGGCTGTGCCTGGCCTATTTTTGGCACACGGAGGGCGCTGCAAAGTCTCCGCCCATACCGATTCCGCGGATTTGTCGCCAGCCCCTCCCCAAGGCTATAGCCCACCCGCTTTTTGGGCATTTATGCGGACCTAACTTGGGGACGGGACCTTCGGGGCTTTTTTGGGCGCGCTGTGCTGCGGCCTATTTTTGGCACACGGGGCGCTGCAAGGTCTCGCCCATTCCGAGTCCGGCAGAGGAAGTTCGCCAGCCCTTCCCCAAGGCTATAGCCCACCCGCTGGGCATTTACGAACTTGGGGACGGCACTTCGGGGCTTATTTTTGGGTGTGCCTTAGCCTATTTTTTGGGACATGGAGGGCGCCGCCATGTCTCGCCCCCATTCCGAGTCCGGATTTAGTTGTCCAGCCCTCTCCCCAAGGCTATAGCCCACCTGGGTATTTTCGGACGAACTTGGGGACGGACTCTTCGGTGGCTTATTTTTGGGCGCGGCTGTCTCCGCTCCTATTTTTGCACACGGAGGGCGCTGGAAAGTCTCGCCCCAGTCCGAGTCCGGCAGAGGAAGTTGGCCAGCCCTTCCCCAAGGCTATAGCCCACCCGCTTTTGGGCATTTTTTGACGAAACTTGGGGACGGACCTTCGGGGCTTATTTTGGTGCGGCTGTGCCTGCGGCCTATTTTTGGCACACGGAGGGCGTCAGAAAGTCTCGCCCCATTCCGAGTCCGGCGGATTTGAATCTTGGCCAGCTCCTCCCCAAGGCTATAGCCCCACCCGCTTTTGCTTATGCGGACGAACTTGGGACGGGAAGTTCGGTGTTTATTTTTGGGCGCGCTGGCCCTATTTTTGCACATGGAGGGTGCTCGCAGAAAGTCTTGCCCCATTCCGAGTCCGCGGACGAACTTGGCCAGCCTCTCCCAAGGCGCCACCTGCTTTTGGGCATTTTGTGCGCACAAACTTGAGGACGGGACCTTCGGGTGCTTATTTTTGGGAGCGGCTGTGCCTATTTTTGGCACACGGACGGCGCCGCAGAAGTCTCGTCCCCATTCCGAGTCCGGGCGGACGAACTTGGCCAGCCCTCCCCCGAAGGCTATAGCCCACCCATTTTTGGGCTTTTGCGATTTAATTTGGGGACGGGACTTCGGGCGCTTATTTTGGCGCCTGTGCTCGGCCTATTTTTGGCACACGGAGGGCGCTGCAAAGTCTCGCCCATTCCGAGTCCGCGGATTTGATCTTGGCCAGCCCTCCCCAAGGCTATAGCCCACCTGCTTTTTGGGCATTTTATGAACAACATGGGGACGGGACCTTCGGGCGCTTATTTTTGGGTGTGGCTGTGCCCATGCGGCTATTTTTGGCACACGGAGGGTGCCTCGCAAAGTCTCGCCCCATTCCGAGTCCGCGGACGTCTTGCCAGCCCTCTCCCCCAAGGGTATAGCCCACCGCTTTTTTGACATTTTCAAGGAGGACGAACTTGGGGACGGGACCTTCGGCGCTTTATTTTTAAGGCGCCAGTGCCCGTGGCCTATTTTTGGCACACGGGGCGCTCGTGAAAGTCTCGCCATTCCGATTCCGCGGATTTAGTTGGCCTGCCCTCTCCCCAAGGCTATACCCCACCCGCTTTTGGGCATTTTACGAAACTTGGGGACGGGACCTTCGGGGCTTATTTTGGGTGCGGCTGTGCCCGTGGCCTATTTTTGGCACACGGAGGGCCCTCGCAGTCTCGCCTTTCCGAGTCCGGCGGACGAAGTCACAGCCCTCCCCTAAGGCTATAGCCCACCCGCTTTTGGGCATTTTACGGCGGACGATCTGGGGACGGACCTTCGGTCCTTATTTTCAAGCGCGGCTGTGCAGCTCATTTTTGGCACACGGAGGGTGCTCGCAATGTCTCGCCCCATTCCGAGTCCGGCAGACGAAGTTGGCCAGCACCAACCCCCAAGGCTATAGCCCACCCGATTTTTGGGCATTTTTGCGGCGGACGAACTTGGGTACGGGACCTTCGGGGGCTTATTTTTGACCGCGGCTGTGCCCGCAGCCTATTTTTAGAACACGGAGGCCGCTCGCAAAGTCTCGCCCCATTCCGAGTCCGGCGGACGAAGTTGGCCAGCCCCTCCCCCCAAGGCTATAGCCCACCCGTTTTTTGGGCATTTTTATGCGCGGACGAACTTGGGGACGGGACCATTGGGGTTTATTTTTGGCGCGCTGTGCCTGCCTATTTTTGGCACACGGAGGGCGTTCAGAAGTCTCGCCTATTCCGAGTCCGCGGACGAATCCTGGCCAGCTCCTCCCTGCTATAGCCCACCCGCTTGGCGGACGAACCTTGGGGACGGGAAGTTCGGTGCTTATTGGGCGCGGCTGTGCCCAAGGCCTCTATTTTTGCACATGGAGGTGCTCGCAGTCTTGCCCCATTCCGAGTCCGCGGATTTAACTTGGCCAGCCTCTCCCCAAGGCGCCCACCCGCTTTTTTGGGCATTTTGCGCACAAACTTGAGGGACGGGACCTTCGGGTGCTTATTTTGGGAGCGGCTGTGCATGCCTATTTTTGGTACACGGACGGCGCCGCAAAGTCTCGCCCCATTCCGAGTCCGGGCGGATTTATCTCTGGCCAGCCTCCTCGAAGGCTATAGCCTACCCATTTTTCGGGCTTGGCTATGGGACGCACCTTTGGGGGACGGGACCTTCGGGCGCTTATTTTGGGCGCGGCTGTGCCCGCGCCTATTTTTGGCACACACGGAGGCGCTGCAAAGTCTCGCCTCATTCCGAGTCCGCGGATCTTGGCCAGCCCCTCCCCAAGGCTATAGCCCACCTGTTTTTGGGCATTTTCGGCGGACGAACATGGGGACGGGACCTTCGGGCGCTTTATTTTGGGTGTGGCTGTGCCCGCGGCTCATTTTTGGCACACGGAGGGTGCCTCAAAGTCTCGCCCATTCCGAGTCCGGGGGACGAACTTGGCCAGCCCCTCCCCAAGGGTATAGCCCCACCCGCTTTTTTGACATTTTTGCGGAGGACGAACTTGGGACGGGACCTTCGGCGCTTTTATTTTTAAGGCGCGCCAGTGCCTGCGTGGCCTATATTTGGCACACGGAGGGCACTCAAAGTCTCGCCCCATTCCGAGTCCGCGACGAAGTTGGCCAGCCCTCCCCAAGGCTATAGCCCACCCGCTGGGCATTTTTATGCGGACGAACTCGGGGACGGGACATTCGGGGCTTATTTTGGGTGCGGCTGTGACCGTAGCCTATTTTTGCACACGGAGGCCGCACACAAAGTCTCGCCCATTCCGAGTCCGCGGATTTAATTTGGCGAGCTCCTCCCCCAAGGCTATAGCCTACCCATTTTTCGGGCATTTTTACGGCGGATGAACTTGGGGACGGGACCTTCGGATGATTATTTTTAAAGGCGCGGCTGCGCCTGCCTATTTTTGGGACACGGAGGGCGCTGTGAAAGTCTCATCCATTCCGAGTCCGGCGGATTTGTCTTGGCCAGCCTCTCCCAAGGCTATAGCCCACCCTTTTTTTTGGGCATTTTTGCAGCGGACGAACTTGGGGACGGGGCCTCTGGCACTTATTTTTGGCGCGCTGTGACCAAGCGCCTATTTTTGGCACACAGAGGGTGCTCGCAAAGTCTCGGCCCATTCCGAGTCCGCGGATAACTTGGCCTGTCACCCACCAAGGCTACAGGCCACCCTGCTTTTAGGCATTTTCAAGTGGGGCGGACGAACTTGGGGACGGGACCTTCGGGCGCTTATTTTTGGAGCGACAGTTCACGACTCTATTTTTGGTACACGGAGGGCGCCGCAGTCTCGCCCCATTCCGAGTCCGCGGATTAGTTGGCCAGCCCCTCCCCAAGGCTATAGCCCACCCGCTTTTGACATTTCGCGCGGACGAACTTGGGGACGGGACCTTCGGGCGCTATTTTTGGGCGCAGTGCCTGCGGCCTATATTTGGCACACGGAGGGCACTCGCAAAGTCTCACCCCATTCCGAGTCCGCGGACGGTTGGCCAGCCCTCCCCCAAGGCTATAGCCCACCCGCTGGGCATTTTCATGCGCGGACGAACCTGGGGACGGGACATCGGGCTTATTTGGGTGCGGCTGTGACCGTAGCCTATTTTTGGGCACACGGAGGCCGCACACAAAGTCTCGCCCCATTCCGAGTCCGCGGATTTGGCCACAGCCCTCCCCTAAGGCTATAGCCCACCCATTTTTTGGGCATTTTTACTATGGATGAACTTGGGGACGGGACCTTCTGGATGATTATTTTTGGGTCCGGCTGCGCCTGTTGCCTATTTTTGGGACACGGAGGGCGCTGCAGAAGTCTCGTCCCATTCTGAGTCCGCGGATTTAGTGGGCCAGCCCCTCCTCCCTATTCTATAGCCCACCCTTTTTTTGGGCATTTTTGCAGCGGACGAAGTTGGGGACGGGGCCTTCGGGGGCTTATTTTTGGGCGCGGCTGTGTCCGCGGCCTATTTTTTGCACACAGAGGGAGCTCGCAAAGTCTCGCACCATTCCGAGTCCGGCGGAAGAACTTGGCCAGTCACCCCCCAAGGCTATAGGCCACCTGCTTGTGGGCATTTTGGGCGGGACGAACTTGGGGACGGGACCTTCGGGCGCTTATTTTTGGAGCGATTGTGCCTGCTGACCTATTTTTGGCACACGGAGGGCGCCTAAGTCTCGCCCCATTCCGAGTCCGGCGGATTTGGGCCAGCCCTCCCCCAAGGCTATAGCCCACCCGCTTTTGGGCATTTTTGCGGACGAACTTGGGGACGGACCTTCGGGATCTTATTTTTGGGCGCGGCTGTGCAGCCTATTTTTGGCACACGGAGGACACTGCAAAGTCTCACCTCGCTCCGAGTCCGGCGGATTTGTTGGCAGCCCTCCCCAAGGCTATAGCCCACCCGTTTTTGGGCATTTTTGCGGCGGACGAACTTGGGGACGGGACCTTCGGGATCTTATTTTTGGGCGCGGCTGTGCCCGCAGCCTATTTTTGGCACACGGAGGACACTCGCAAAGTCTCACCTGCTCCGAGTCCGCGGATTTGTTGGCCAGCCCTCCCCCAAGGCTATAGCCCACCCGCTTTTGGGCATTTTTGCATGGACGAACTTGGGGACGGGACCTTCGGGAGCTTATTTTTGGGCGCCGCGGTGCCCGCGGCCTATTGTTGGCACACGGAGGGTACTCGCAAAGTCTCGCCCCATTATGAGTCCGGCGGACAAAGTTGGCCAGCCCCTCCCCCCAAGGCTATAGCCTACCCGCTGGGCATTTTTAAGCGGCGGACGAACTTGGGGACGGGACCTTCGGAGCTTATTTTTGGGCCCAGCTGTGCCTGGTATATTTTTGGCACACGGAGGGCGCCGCAAAGTCTCGCCCCATTCCGAGTCCGCGGACGATCTTGGCCAGCTCCTCCCCAAGGCTATAGCCCACCCGGTTGGCATTTTTGCGACGCAACCTGGGGATGGGCACCTTGGGGCTTATTTTGGGTACGGCTTATTTTTGGGCGCTGTGCATTTTTAGGCACACGTGCCTTCTCCGCGAGTTGGGCTTATGACGGACGGGGCTTAGGTTTGGCATTTTTGGCACGGACGCCCACCCGCTCGTGGGGGACGGGACCTTATTTTTGGCATTTTTTTGCACGGAGGGCGCCCGTGTCTCACCCTATTCCGAGTCCGGGCGGACGGTTGGCCAGCCCTCCTAAGGCTATAGGCCACCCGCTGGGCATTTTTATGGGCGGAACTTGGGGACGGGACCATTGGGGCTTATTTTTGCGCGGCTGTGCCCGCCTATTTTTGGCACACGGAGGGCGCCAAAGTCTCGCCCCATTCCGAGTCCGGCGACGAACTTGGCCAGCTCCTCCCCCAAGGCTATAGCCCACCCGCTTTTTGGGACGATCTTGGGGACGGGAAGTTCGGTGCTTATTTTGGGCGCGGCTGTGCCCTATTTTTGCACATGGAGGGTGCTCAAAGTCTTGCCCCATTCCGAGTCCGCGGACGAACTTGGCCAGCCTCTCCCCCAAGGCGCCCACCCGCTGGGGCATTTTTGGGCGCACAAACTTGAGGACGGGACCTTCGGTGCTTATTTTTGGGAGCGGCTGTGCCTCGCGCCTATTTTTGGCACACGGACGGCGCCGCAAAGTCTCGCCCCATTCCGACTCTTGGCCAGCTCCTCCCCCAAGGCTATAGCCCACCCATTTTCCGGGGGACTTTTTTTGCGGATTTTTGGCGAATTCGCCCCATGGGACGGGACCTGGCGCTTATTTTTGGGCGCTGTGCCTAAGGCCTATTTTTGGCACACGGAGGCCACTCGCAGTCTCACCCCATTCTCCGTGTCCGGCGGATTTGCTGGCCAGCCCTCCCCGGCTAAAGCCCACCCGCTGGGGCATTTGCGGCGGACTAACTTGGGGACGGGACCTTCGGGAGCTTATTTTTGGGCGCGGCTGTGCCCGCGCCTATTTTTGCACACGGAGGGCGCTGCAGTCTCACCCCATTCCGAGTCCGGCGGATTGGCTGAGCCCTCCCCTAAGGCTATAGCCCACCCGCTGGGCATTTTCATGCGGACGAACTTGGGGACGGGACCATTGGGGGCTTTATTTTTGCGCGGCTGTGCCCGCGTCTATTTTTGGCACACGGAGGGCGTCAGAAGTCTCGCCCCATTCCGAGTCCAGCGGACGAACTTGGCCAGCTCCTCCCCCCAAGGCTATAGCCCACCCGTTTTTTGGGCGTTTTTGCGGCGGACGAACTTGGGGACGGGAAGTTCGGGTGCTTATTTTTGGGCGCGGCTGTGCCCGTGTCCTATTTTTGCACATGGAGGGTGCTCGCAAAGTCTTGCCCCATTCCGAGTCCGGCGGACGAACTTGGCCAGCCTCTCCCCCCAAGGCGCCCACCCGTTTTTTGGGCATTTTTGCGTCGCAAAATCTTGAGGACGGGACCTTCGGTGCTTATTTTTGGGAGCGCTGTGCCTCAAGGCCTATTTTTGGCACACGGACGGCGCCGCAAAGTCTCGCCCCATTCCGAGTCCGCGGATTTATCTTGGCCAGCCTCCTCCCCAAGGCTATAGCCCACCCGCTTTTGGGCATTTTTGCGGCGGACGAACCTGGGATGGACCTTCGGGGCTTATTTTTGGGTACGGCTGTGCCCATTTTTGACACACGAGGGCGCCGCAAAGTCTCGCCCCATTCCGAGTCCGCGGACGGTTGGCCATCCTCCCCAAGGCTATGGCCCACCGTTTTCTGGGCATTTTTGCGGCGGAAGTACTTGGGGACGGGACCTTCGGGGCCTTATTATTGGGCGCGGCTGTGCCCAAGGCCTATTTTTTGCACACGGAGGCCACTCGCAAAGTCTCACCCCATTCTCGTGTCCGCGGATTGGCCAGCCCTCCCCAAGGCTAAAGCCCACCCGCTTGGGCATTTTTGCGGCGGACGAACTTGGGGACGGGACCTTCGGGAGCTTATTTTTGGGCGCGGCTGTGCCAAGGCTCTATTTTTTTGCACACGGAGGGCGCCGCAAAGTCTCACTCCCATTCCGAGTCCGGCGGATTTAGTTGGCCAGCCCCTCCCCCAAGGCTATAGCCCACCCGCTTTTGGGCATTTTTGCGGACGAACTTGGGGACGGACCATTGGGGGCTTATTTTTGCGCGGCTGTGCCTGCGCCTATTTTTGGCACACGGAGGGCGTTCAGAAGTCTCGCCCCATTCCGAGTCCGCGGATTTAACTTGGCCAGCTCCTCCCCAAGGCTATAGCCCACCCGCTTTTGGCATGCGGCGGACGAACTTGGGGACGGAAGTTCGGTGCTTATTTTTGGGCGCGGCTGTGCCCGCTCCCTATTTTTGCACATGGAGGGTGCTCTGCAAAGTCTTGCCCATTCCGAGTCCGCGGACGAACTTGGCCAGCCTCTCCCCAAGGCGCCCACCTGCTGGGTATTTTTATGGGCGCACAAACTTGAGGACGGGACCTTCGGGTGCTTATTTTTGGGAGCGCTGTGCCCGCGTCTATTTTTGGCACACGGACGGCGCCGCAAAGTCTCGCCCCATTCCGACTCCGGGACGAACTTGGCCAGCCCTCTCCCAAGGCTATAGCCCACCCATTTTCTGGCTTTTCATGGACGACTTTGGGGACGGGACCTTCGGGCGCTTATTTTTGGGCGCGCTGTGCCCAAGGCCTATTTTTGGCACACGGAGGCCACTCGCAAAGTCTCACCCCATTCGTGTCCGGGACGAGGGCCAGCCCCTCCCCAAGGCTAAAGCCCACCCGCTTTTGGGGCATTTTCACGGATTTAACTTGGGGACGGACCTTCGGGAGCTTATTTTGGGCGCGGCTGTGCCCGGCCTATTTTTTGCACACGGAGGGCGCCGCAAAGTCTCACCCCATTCCGAGTCCGGCGGATTTGGTTGGCCAGCCCTCCCCCAAGGCTATAGCCCACCCGCTTTTTGGGCATTTTTGCATGGACGAACTTGGGGACGGGACCATTGGGGCTTATTTTTGGCGCGCTGTGCCCGCGTCTATTTTTGGCACACGGAGGGCGTCAGAAGTCTCGCCCATTCTGACTCCGGCGGACGAACTTGGCCAGCTCCTCCCCCAAGGCTATAGCCCACCCGCTTTTTTGGGCGCGGGACGAACTTGGGGACGGGAAGTTCGGTGCTTATTTTTGGGCGCGCTGTGCCGGGCGCCCTATTTTTGCACATGGAGGGTGTTCGCATCTTCTTGCCCCATTCCGAGTCCGGCGGACGAACTTGGCCAGCCTCTCCCCAAGGCGCCCACCCGCTTTTTTTGGGGCATTTTTGCGGCGCACAAACTTGAGGACGGACCTTCGGGTGCTTATTTGGGAGCGGCTGTGCCCGCGCCTATTTTTGGCACACGGACGGCGCCGCAAAGTCTCGCCCCATTTCGAGTCCGGGCGGACGAACTTGGCCAGCCCTCCCCAAGGCTATAGCCCACCCATTTTTCGGGCTTTTTTGCGGACGAATTTGGGGACGGGACCTTCGGCGCTATTTTTGGGCGCGGCTGTGCCCGCGCCCATTTTTGGCACACGGAGGGCGCCTAAAGTCTCGCCCCATTCCGAGTCCGCGGACGATCTTGGCCAGCCCTCCCCAAGGCTATAGCCCACCTGTTTTTGGGCATTTTTGCGGACGAACATGGGGACGGACCTTCGGGCGCTTATTTTTGGGTGTATGGTGCCTGCGGCCTATTTTTGGCACACGGAGGGTGCTCGCAAAGTCTCGCCCATTCCGAGTCCGGGACGATTTACTTGGCCAGCCCTCCCCAAGGCTATAGCCCACCCGCTTTTTGACATTTTCAAGGAGGACGAACTTGGGGACGGGACCTTCAGGCGCTTATTTTTGGGCGCGCCAGTGCCCGTGGGCCTATATTTGGCACACGGAGGGCACTCGCAAAGTCTCGCCCCATTCCGAGTCCGCGGATTTGTTGGCCAGCCCCTCCCCCAAGGCTATAGCCCACCCGCTTTTTTCGCATTTTTGCGGCGGACGAACTCGGGACGGGACATTCGGGGCTTATTTTTGTGTGACCGTTGCCTATATTTGGCACACGGAGGCCGCACACAAAGTCTCGCCCCATTCCGAGTCCGGCGGACGATCTTGGCCAGCCCCTCCCCCCAAGGCTATAGCCTACCATTTTTTTGGGCATTTTTACGGCGGATGAACTTGGGGACGGGACCTTCGGATGATTATTTTTGGGCGCGACTGCGCCCGCTGCCTATTTTTGGGACACGGAGGGCGCTCGCAAAGTCTCATCCCATTCCGAGTCCGCGGATTTAACTTGGCCAGCCCCTCCCCCCAAGGCTATAGCCCACCCTTTTTTTGGGCATTTTTGCAGCGGACGAACTTGGGGACGGGGCCTTCGGGCACTTATTTTTGGGCGCGGCTGTGACCGCGGCCTATTTTTGGCACACAGAGGGTGCTCGCAAAGTCTCGCCCCATTCCGAGTCCGGCGGACGAACTTGGCCAGTCACCCACCAAGGCCATAGGCCACCCGTTTTTAGGGCATTTTTGCGGCGGACGAACTTGGGGACGGGACCTTCGGGCGCTTATTTTTTGGAGCGACAGCTCACACCTATTTTTGTACACGGAGGGCGCCGCAAAGTCTCGCCCATTCCGAGTCCGCGCGACGGTTGGCCAGCCCTCCCCCAAGGCTATAGCCCACCCGTTTTTTGGACATTTTTGCGGCGGACGAACTTGGGGACGGGACCTTCGGGCGCTTATTTTTAGCAGTGCCCGTGGCCTATATTTGGCACACGGAGGGCACTCGCAAAGTCTCACCCCATTCCGAGTCCGGCGGACGAAGTTGGCCAGCCCCTCCCCCCAAGGCTATAGCCCACCCGTTTTTTGGGCATTTTTGCGGCGGAGGAACTGGGGGACGGGACCTTCGGGGGATTATTTTTGGGTCCGGCTGAGACAGGAGCCTATTTTTGGGACACGGAGGGCGCTCGCAAAGTCTCGCCCCATTCCGAGTCCGGCGGACGAACTTGGCCAGCCCCTCCCCCCAAGGCTATAGCCCACCCATTTTTTGGGCATTTTTACGGCGGATGAACTTGGGGACGGGACCTTCGGATGATTATTTTTGGGTCCGGCTGCGCCTGCTGCCTATTTTTGGGACACGGAGGGCGCTCGCAAAGTCTCGTCCCATTCCGAGTCCGAGGATTTGTCTTGGCCAGCCCTCCCCCAAGTCTATAGCCCACCCTTTTTTTGGCATTTTTGCAGCGGACGAATTTGGGGACGGGGCATTCGGGCACTTATTTTTGGGCGCGGCTGTGACCGCGGCCTATTTTTGGCACACAGAGGTTGCTCGCAAAGTCTCGCCCCATTCCGAGTCCGGCGGTAGAACTTGGCCAGTCACCCCCCAAGGCTATAGGCCACCCGTTTTTTTGGCATTTTTGCGGCGGACGAACTTGGGGACGGGACCTTCGGGCTCTTATTTTTGGGCGCGACAGTTCGCTGACTATTTTTGGCACACGGAGGGCGCCGCAAAGTCTCGCCCCATTCCGAGTCCGGGCGGATTGGCCAGCCCCTCCCCAAGGCTATAGCCCACCCGCTGGGGCATTTTTTGCGGCGGACGAACTTGGGGACGGGACCTTCGGCACTTATTTTTGGGTACGGCTGTGCCTCGCTGGCCTATTTTTACCACACGGAGGGCGCCGCAAAGTGTCGCCCATTCCGAGTCCGGCGGACGAATCCCACAGCCCTCCCCAAGGCCATAGCCCACCCGCTGGGCATTTTTAAGCGCGGACGAACTTGGGGACGGGACCTTCGGGCTCTTATTTTTGGGCGCCTGCCTGGGCTCATATTTGGTACACGGAGGGCACTCGCAAAGTCTCGTCCCATTCCGAGTCCGCGGATTTGTTGGCCAGCCCTCCCCAAGGCTATAGCCCACCCGCTGGCATTTTTGCGCGGATTTAACTCGGGACGGGACCGCTGGGGCTTATTTTTGGGCGCGGTGACCGCGTCTCATTTTTGGCACACAGAGGGTGCTCGCAAAGTCTTGGCCCATTCCGAGTCCGCGGACGAACTTGGCCAGTCACCCCCAAGGCTTTTGGCCACCCGTTTTTTGGGCATTTTTCCGGCGGACGACCTTTGGACGGGTCCTTCGGGCGCTTATTTTTTGGAGCGGCTGTGCCCACGACCTATTTTTGGCACACGGAGGGTGCTCGCAAAGTCTCGCCCCATTCCGAGTCCGCGGATTTAAACTTACCAGCCCTCCCCAAGGCTATAGCCCACCCGCTTTTTTGGGCATTTTTGGGCGGACGAACTTGGGGACGGGACTCTTCGGGCACTTATTTTGGGTACGGCTGTGCCTGCGGCCTATTTTTGGCACACGGAGGGCGCCGCAGTCTCGCCCCATTCCGAGTCCGGCGGATTAACTTGGCCAGCCCTCCCCCAAGGCTATAGCCCACCCGCTTTTGGGCATTTTTACGGCGGATGAACGTGGGGACGGGACCTTCGGATGCTTATTTTTGGGCGCAGCTGTGCCCGCTGCCTATTTTTGCACACGGAGCACGCCGCAAAGTCTCGCCCATTCCGAGTCCGGCGGATTTGGCCCTCCCCAAGGCTATAGCCCACCCTTTTTTTCGGGCATTTTTACGGCGGATGAACTTGGGGACGGGACTCGGATGATTATTTTTGGGTGCTGCGCCCGCTGCCTATTTTTGGGACACGGAGGGTGCCTCGCAAAGTCTCGCCCCATTCCGAGTCCGGGATTTGGCCAGCCCTCCCCAAGTCTATAGCCCACCCTTTTTTTTGGGCATTTTTGCAGCGGACGAACTTGGGGACGGGGCCTTCGGGCACTTATTTTTGGGCGCGGCTGTGACCGCCGTCTATTTTTGGCACACAGAGGGTGCTCGCAAAGTCTCGCCCCATTCCGAGTCCGGCGGACGAACTTGGCCAGGCACCCCCCAAGGCTATAGCCCACCCGTTTTTTGGGCATTTTGGGCGGACGAACTTGGGGACGGACCTTCGGGCGCTTATTTTTTCGAGCTGCTGTTTCGCGACTATTTTTGGCACACTGAGGGCGCTCGCAAAGTCTCGCCCCATTCCGAGTCCGGCGGACGGCCAGCCCCTCCCCCAAGGCTATAGCCCACCCGCTTTTGGGCATTTTTATGGCGGACGAACTTGGGGACGGGACCTCTGGCACTTATTTTTGGGTACGGCTGTGCCCGTGGCCTATTTTTGGCACACGGAAGGCGCTGCGCAGTCTCGCCCATTCCGAGTCCGGGATTTATCTGGCCAGCCCTCCCCAAGGCTATAGCCCACCCGTTTTTTGGGCATTTTTGCAGCGGATTTAACTTGGGGACGGGACCTTCGGCACTTATTTTTGCACGGCTGTGCCTGGGGCCTATTTTTGCACACGGAGGGCGCTGCAAAGTCTTGCCCCATTCCGAGTCCGGGCGGATTTGGCCAGCCCTCCCCAAGGCTATAGCCCATCCGCTTGGGCATTTTTACGGCGGATGAACGTGGGGACGGGACCTTCGGATGCTTATTTTTGGGCGCAGCTGTGCCCGCTGCCTATTTTTGCACACGGAGCACGCCGCAAAGTCTCGCCTCATTCCGAGTCCGGCGGATTTGGCCAGCCCCTCCCCAAGGCTATAGCCCACCCTTTTTTCGGGCATTTTTACGCGGATGAACTTGGGGACGGGACTTTCGGATGATTATTTTTGGGTGTGCTGCGCCGCTGCCTATTTTTGGGACACGGAGGGTGCTCGCAAAGTCTCGCCCCATTCCGAGTCCGGCGGATTTACTTGGCCAGCCCTCCCCAAGTCTATAGCCCACCCTTTTTGGGCATTTTTGCAGCGGATTTAACTTGGGGACGGGGCCTTCGGGCACTTATTTTGGGCGCCTGTGACCGCGGCCTATTTTTGCACACAGAGGGTGCTCGCAAAGTCTCGCCCATTCCGAGTCCGGCGGAAGAACTTGGCCAGTCACCCCCAAGGCTATAGGCCACCCGCTTTTGGGCATTTTTGCAAGGACGAACTTGGGGACGGGACCTTCGGGCGCTTATTTTTCGAGCGGCTGTGTCTCGCACTCTATATTTGGCACACGGAGGGCGCCGCAAAGTCTCGCCTCATTCCGAGTCCGGCGGATTTAACCAGCCCTCACCCCAAGGCTATAGCCCACCCGCTTTTGGGCATTTTGCGCGGACGAACTTGGGGACGGGACCTTCGGGTGCTTATTTTTTGGTGCGGCTGTGCCCACGGACTATATTTAGCACAGGAGGGCGCTCGCAAAGTCTCGCCCCATTCCGAGTCCGGCGGACGAACTTGGCCAGCCCCTCCCCCTAAGGCTATAGCCCACCCGTTTTTTGGGCATTTTTATGCGGCGGACGAACTTGGGGACGGGACCTTCGGCGCTTATTTTTGGGCGCGCTGTGCCCGGCCTATTTTTGGCAGACGGAGGGCGTCGCAAAGTCTCGCCTATTCCAAGTCCCGGCGGATTTAATCTTGGCCAGCCCTCCCCCAAGGCTATAGCCCACCCGCTTTTGGGCATTTTTCCGGCGGACGAACTTGGGGACGGGACCTTCGGGTGCTTATTTTTGGCTGTGCCCGTGGGCCTATTTTTGCCACACGGAGGGTGCCTGCAAAGTCTTGCCCCATTCCGAGTCCGCGGACGAACTTGGCCAGCCTCCCCAAGGCTATAGCCCACCCGCTTTTTTCGGGCATTTTGCGGCGGACGAACTTGGGGACGGGTCCTTCGTTGCCTATTTTTGCGCATGCTGTGCCCGCAGCCTATTTTTGGTACATGGAGGGTGCTCCTAAATTCTCGCACCATTCCGAGTCCGGCGGAGGAACTTGGCCAGCCCCTCCCCCCAAGGCTGTAGCCCACCCGTTTTTTGGGCATTTTTGCGGCGGACGAACTTTGGGACAGGACCTTTGGGCTTTTAATTTTGGGTGCGGCTGTGCCCACGGCCTATTTTTCACACACGGAGGGCGCCTGCAAAGTCTCGCCCATTCCGAGTCCGGCGGACGATTTGGCCAGCCCTCCCCAAGGCTATAGCCCACCCGCTTTTGGGCATTTTTGACGAACTTGGGGACGGACCTTCAGGTGGTTATTTTTACCAAGTGTGCTCCGCTGCATATTTTTGGTACACGGAGGGCGCTTTCGTAAAGTCTCGCCCATTCCGAGTCCGGGACGAATCTTGGCCAGCCCTCCCCCAAGGCTATAGCCCACCCGCTTTTGGGCATTTTTATGCGGCGGACGAACTTGGGGACGGGACCTTCGGCGCTTTATTTTTGGCACGGCTGTGCCCAGCCTATTTTTGGCACATGGAGGGTGCTCGAATTCTCGTACTCATTCCGAGTCCGCGGATCATCCTGGCCAGCCCTCCCCAAGGCTATAGCCCACCCGCTTTTGGGCATTTTTGCGCGGACGAACTTGGGGACGGGACCTTTCGGGCGCTATTTTTGGGTGCGGCTGTGCCCGTGGCCACATATTTGGGACACGGAAGGCGCCAGAAAGTCTCGCCCATTCCGAGTCCGGCGGAGGAACTTGGCCAGCCCTCCCCAAGGCTATAGCCCACCCGCTTTTTTTTGAGGCGGACGAACTTGGGGACGGGACCTTCGGTGCTTATTTTTTGGTGCGGCTGTGCCCACGGACTATATTTAGCACAGGAGGGCGCCGCAAAGTCTCGCCCATTCCGGAGTCCGGCGGACGGTCTTGGCCAGCCCTCCCCTAAGGCTATAGCCCACCTGCTGGGCATTTTTGCGGCGGACGAACTTGGGGACGGGACCTTCAGGCGGTTATTTTGGGCGCGCTGTGCCCGCTGCATATTTTTGGTACGCTGGAGGGTGCTCGCAAAGTCTCGCCCCATTCCGAGTCCGCGGACGAACCCAGCCCCTCCCCAAGGCTCTAGCCTACCCATTTTTGGGCATTTTTGCGCGGTTGAACTTGGGGACGGACCTTCGGTACTTATTTTTAGGCTGCGCCTCGCCAATTTTTGGCACACGGAGGGTGCCTCGCAAAGTCTCGCCCATTCCGAGTCCGCGGATTTAACTTGGCTAGCCCTCCCCAAGGCTATAGCCCACCCGCTTTTTTGGGCATTTTAAGGGTGACGAACTTGGGGACGGACCTTTCGGGAGCTTATTTTTGGGTACGGCTGTGCCCGCGGCCTATTTTTGACACACGGAGGGTGCTCGCAAAGTCTCGCCCCATTCCGAGTCCGGCGGACCAACTTGGCCAGCCCCTCCCCCCAAGGCTATAGCCCACCCATTTTTTGGCCATTTTTGCGGCGGACGAACTTGGGGACGGGACCTTCTCGAGCTTTTTTTTCGGTGCGGCTGTGCCCGCGGCCAATAGTTGGGACACGGAGGGCGCTCACAAAGTCTCGCCCCATTCCAAGTCCGGCGGAGGAACTTGGCCAGCCCCTCCCCCCAAGGCTGTAGCCCACCCGTTTTTTGGGCATTTTTATGCGAACGAACTTGGGGACGGGACCTCGGGCTTTTATTTTTCGGGCGCGGCTTACGGCTTCTTTTGGCACATGGAGGGCGCTCGCAGTCTCGCCCCATTCCAAGTCCGGCGGACGAACTTGGCCAGCCCTCCCCAAGGCTATAGCCCACCCGCTTGGGCATTTTTGGGCGGACGAACTTGGGGACGGACCTTCGGCTTTTATTTTTCGGCGCTGTGGCCGCGGCCTATTTTTGGTACACGGAGGGCGCTCGCAGTCTCGCCCATTCGAGTCCGGCGGATTTAACTTGGCCAGCCCTCCCAAGGCTATAGCCCACCCGCTTTTGGGCATTTTTGCAGCGGACGAACTTGGGGACGGGACCTTCGGACGCTTATTTTTGGGCGCAGCTGAGCCTGCTGACTTTTTTGACACACGGAGGGTGCCTCGCAAAGTCTCGCCCCATTCCCGAGTCCGCGGATTTAACTTGGCCAGCCCCTCCCCCAAGGCTCATGCCCACCTGCTGGGCATTTTTGCGGCGGTTGAACTTGGGGACGGACCTTCGGTGCTTATTTTTGGCACAGCTTGTGCCAATTTTTGGCACACGGAGGGTGCTCGCAAGTCTCGCCCCCATTCCGAGTCCGGAAGAACTTGCCAGCCCTCCCCAAGGCTATAGCCCACTGCTTTTGGGGCATTTTGCGACGAACTTGGGGATGGGAACTTCGGGGCTTATTTTGGGCGCGGCTTTGTCTCATGGTCTATTTTTGGCACACGGAGGGTGCCGCAGTCCCGCCCATTCCAGTCCGCGGACGAACTTGGCCAGCCCCTCCCCAAGGCTATAGCCCACCCGCTGGGCATTTTTATGCGGACGAACTTGGGATGGGAACTGGGCTTATTTTTGCGCATGCTGTGGCGTCTATTTTTGTCACACGGAGGGTGGTCGCAAAGTTCCGCCCCATTCCGAGTCCGCGGACGACTGGCTCCGCCCTCCTGCTATAGCCTTCCACCCGCTGGCATTTTTGCGGACTAACTTGGGGATGGGAACTTTGGGCTTATTTTTGGGCGCGCTGTGCCTGCATTTTTGTCACACGGAGGGTGGTCGCAAAGTACCGCCCCATTCCGAGTCCGCGGATTTAACTTGGCTCCGCGCTCCCCCAAGGCTATAGCCCACCCGCTTTTTCGGCATTTTTGCGGCGGACGAACTTGGGGACGGGACCTTCGGGCACTTATTCTGTGCGCAGCTGTGCCTGCAGCCTATTTTTGGCACACGGAGGGTGCTCGCAAAGTCCTGCCTCCATTCCGAGTCCGCGGATTTAACCGGCCAGCTCCTCCTCCAAGGCTACAGCCCACCCGCTTGGGCATTTTTGCGGGCGGACGGTTGGGACGGGACCTTCGGCGCTTATTTCTAGTGCAACTGTACCCACGGCCTATTTTTGCACACCTAGGGCGCTAGCAAAGTCTCGCCCATTCCAGTCCGGCGGAGGAACTTAGCCAGCCCTCCCGCCAAGGCTGTACCCCACCCGCTTTTTTGGGCATTTCAAGCGGATGAACTTGGGGACGGGACCTTCGGGCGCTATTCTTGGCACGGCTGTGCTGGCCTATTTTTGGCACACGGAGGGTGCCGCAAAGTCTCGCCCATTCCGAGTCCGCGGACTTACCCTGGCAGCCCTCCCCAAGGCTATAGCCCACCCGCTTTTTGGGCATTTTTAAGCAGGCTAACATGGGGAAGGGACCTACGGGGCTTATTTTTAAGGGCGCAAGCAAAGCAATAGCCTATTTTTGGGACACGGAGGGCGCCAAATTCTCGCCCCCATTCCGAGTCCGTGACGTTGGCCAGCCCTCCCCAAGGCTATAGCCCACCCGGCGATTCTTACGGCGGACGAACTTGGGGACGGGACCATCGGGGCTTATTTTTGGGCGCGGCTGTGCGCAGCTTTTTTGGCACACGGAGGGTGCTTGCAAAGTCTCACCACTTTCCGAGTCCGCGACAGCCCCTCCCAAGGCTATAGCCCACCCTTTTTGGGCATTTTTGCGGACGAACTTGGGGACGGGACCTTCAGGCGGTGTATTTTTGCGCGCTGTGCCCGCGGCATATTTTTGGTACACGGAGGGCGTTTCGTGTCTCGCCCCATTCCAAGTCCGGGACGAACTTGGCCAGCCCTCCCCTGCTATAGCCCACCCGCTTTTGGGCATTTTTATGGGCGGGACGAATCTTGGGACGGACCTTCGGCGCTTTTATTTTTGGGCACGGCTGTGCCAGCAGCGTATTTTTGGCACATGGAGGGTGCTCAGGAAATTCTCGTACCATTCCGAGTCCGCGGACGAACTTGCCAGCCCTCCCCAAGGCTATAGCCCACCCGCTTTTGGGGCATTTTGGCGGACGAACTTGGGGACGGGACTTCGGTGCTTATTTTGGTGCGGCTGCCCACGGACTATATTTAGCAGGAGGGCGCTGCAAAGTCTCGCCCCATTCCGAGTCCGCGGACGAACCTTGGCCAGCCCTCCCCAAGGCTATAGCCCACCCGCTTTTTGGGGCATTTTTGCGGCGGACGAACTTGGGGACGGACCTGGCGCTTATTTTTGGGCGCGCTGTGCCTGCGTCCTATTTTTGGTAGACGGAGGGCGTCGCAAAGTCTCGCCTATTCCAAGTCCCGCGGACGATCTCTGCCAGCCTCCCTCCCCAAGGCTATAGCCCACCCGCTTTTGGGCATTTTTACGGCGGACGAACTTGGGGACGGGACCTTCGGTGCTTATTTTTGGGTGGCTGTGCCTGTGGCTATTTTTGCTACACTGAGGGCGCTGCAGTCTCGCCTCATTCCGAGTCCGCGGATTTGACTTGGCCAGCCCTCCCCCAAGGCTATAGCCTACCCGCTTTTTGGGCATTTTTATGGGCGGATTTAACTTGGGGACGGGTCCTTCAAGTTTGCCTATTTTTGCGCGCGCTGTGCCTGCAGCCTATTTTTGGTACATGGAGGGTGCTCCTAAATTCTCGCACCATTCCGAGTCCGGGCGATTTATCCTGGCACAACCCTCCCCTGCAAGGCTATAGCCCACCCGCTTTTGGGCATTTTTGCGGCGGACGAACTTGGGGACGGGACCTTCGGCGCTTATTTGCGCGGCTGTGTCCGTGGAAAATATTTGGGACACGGAAGGCGCCGTGAAAGTCTCGCCTATTCCGAGTTCATGGAGGAACTTGGCCAGCCCTCCCCCAAGTCTGAGCTCCACCCGCTTTTGGGCATTTTTGCGTGACGAACTTTGGGACAGGACCTTCGGCTTTTAATTTTGGGTGCGGCTGTGCCCACGGCCTATTTTTCACACACGGAGGGCGCCGCAAAGTCTCGCCCCATTCCGAGTCCGCGGATTTGAACCTTACAGCCACTCCCTGCTGGGCTATAGCCCACCTGCTTGGGCATTTTTGCTGCGGACGAACTTGGGGACGGGACCTTCAGGCGGTTATTTTGGGCGCGGCTGTGCCTGCATATTTTTCGTGTACATGAGGGCGTTTCGCAAAGTCTCGCCCCATTCCGAGTCCGGGACGAATTGGCCAGCCCTCCCCCTAAGGCTATAGCCCACCCGCTGGGCATTTTTTGGGCGACGAACTTGGGGACGGACCTTCGGCGCTTATTTTTGGCACGGCTGTGCCCGAGCCTATTTTTTTACATGGAGGGTGTTTCGTAAATTCGCACCATTCCGAGTCCAAGGATTTGAACTTGGCCAACCCTCCCCAAGGCTATAGCCAACCCATGGGCATTTTTGGCGGATTTAACTTGGGGACGGACCTTCGGGCGCTTTATTTTGGGCGCGTTGTGCGGGTGGAAAATATTTGGGACATTTGAAGCCGCTCGCAAAGTCTCGCCTATTCCGTAGTCCGGCGGAGGAACTTGGCCAGCCCCTCCTGGGCTGTAGCCCACCCGCTGGGGCATTTCAAGGGCGGACGAACTTTGGGACAGGACCTTCGGGCTTTAATTTTGGGTGCGGCTGTGCCCACGGCCTATTTTTCACACACGGAGGGCGCCGCAGTCTCGCCTCATTCTGAGTCCGGGACGACCCAGCCCTCCTCCCAAGGCTAGCCCACCCGCTTTTTTCGGGGCATTTTCATGGGGCGGACGAACTTGGGGACGGACCTTCAGGCGGTTATTTTTGGGCGCGGGCTGTGCCTGCATATTTTTTGGTACGCGAGGGCGCCGGAAGTCTCGCCATTCCAGTCCGGCGGATTGGCCAGCCCTCCCCAAGGCTCTAGCCCACCCATTTTTTGGGCATTTTTAAGGTTTGAACTTGGGGACGGACCTGGTGCTTATTTTTGGACGCGCTGCGCCAAGGCCAATTTTTGGCACACGAGGGTGCCTCGCAAAGTCTCGCCCCCATTCCGAGTCCGGCGGACGATTCTAGCCTCCTCCCCCAAGGCTATAGCCCACCCGCTTTTGGGCATTTTGGGCGGTGACGAACTTGGGGACGGACCTTCGGGAGCTGGTATTTTTGGGTACGGCTGTGCAGCTCATGCCTATTTTTGACAGACGGAGGGTGCTCGCAGTCTCGCCCCATTCCGAGTCCGCGGACCTTGGCCAGCCCTCCCCCAAGGCTATAGCCCACCCATTTTGCCATTTTTGCGGCGGATTTAACTTGGGACGGGACTTCGGGCGCTTTATTTTTAGGTCCAGCTGTACTACGTTTCATTTTTGGCACACCGAGTGTGCTAGCAAAGTCTCGCCTCATTCCGAGTCCGGCGGATTGCCAGCCCCCTCCGCCAAGGCTATAGCCCACCCGCTTTTGGGCATTTTTGCGGCGGACGAACTTGGGGAAGGGAACTGGAGTTTATTTTTGGCTGCAGTGCCTGCGCCATTTTTTGTCACACAGAGGCGGCGCCGTAAAATTCCGCCTTCCGAGTCCGCGGACGAAAATCTTGGCCAGCTCCTCCCCCCAAGGCTATAGCCCACCCGCTTTTTTGGCCATTTTATGCGGCGCCAACATGGACGGGACTCTGGCGCTTATTTTTGGTACAGCTGTACCCACGGCCTATTTTTGGCACACCGAGGGTGCTAGCAAAGTCTCTTGCCCCATTCCGAAGTCCGGCGACGAATTAGCCCTCCTCCGCCAAGGCTATAGCCCACCCGCTTTTGGGCATTTTTATGCGGCGGACTAACTTGGGACGGACCTTCGGGGCTTATTTTTCAAAGTGCGCTGTACCCAAGGCCAATAGTTGGGACACGGAGGGCGCTCGAAGTCTCGCCCATTCCGAGTCCGGAGGAACTTGGCCAGCCCTCTCCCCAAGGCTATAGCCCACCTGCTTGGGCATTTGCAAGCGGACGAACTTTGGGACGGTGGACTTCGGGCGCCTTATTTTGGGCAGCTTACCACGGCCTATTTGTAGCACACCGAGGTTGTGCAAAGTGTCGCCCATCCGAGTCCGCGGATTTAACTTGGCACAGCCTCTCCGCCAAGGCTACAGCTCACCCGCTTTTGGGCATTTTTATGCGGACGCTAACTTCGGACGGGACCATCGGGCGCTTATTTTTCGTGCGGCTGTGCCCGCTGGGTTAATAGTTGGGACACGGAGGGCGCTCGCAAAGTCCCGCCCGACCTCATTCCGAGTCCGGCGGACGATTGGCCAGCCCTTCCCAAGCAGAGCCCACTGCTTTTTTGGGGCATTTTGGCGGACGAACCTGGGGAAGGGAACTTTTGGAGCTTATTTTTGACACGGCAGTGCCCGTGGGGCTAATATTTTTTTTTCATACAGAGGCGTCGCAGTTCCACCCCTATCTCCGAGTCCGGCGACGAATCCTGGCTCGCGCCTCCCTCAAGGCTATAGCCTCCTGCTTGGGCATTTGTGACGAACTTGGGGACGGGACCTTCGGGGCTTATTTTTTACTGTGCCAGCAGCCTATTTTTGATACACGGAGGGCGCTGCAAATTCTCGCCCCATTCCGAGTCCGGCGGACGGTTGGCCAGCTCCTCCCCCAAGGCTAGCAGCTTCCACCCGCTTTTTTGCGATTTTGCGTGGCGGACGAATCTTGGGACGGACCATCGGGGGCTTATTTTTGGGCGCGGCATTTTTGGCACACGGAGGGTGCTTGCAAAGTCTCACCACTTTCCGAGTCCGCGGACGGCCAGCCCTCCCCCAAGGCCATAGCCCACCCGCTTGGGCATTTACGGCTGACGAATCAGACGGACCTTCGAGCTTATTTTTGGGGTGCGAAAAGCACTACTGTGCTCGCGTCTATTTTTGGCACATGGAGAGCACTAGCAAAGTCTCGCCCCATTCCGAGAGTGGATGGACAGTTGGCAGGCCCTCTCCCCAAGACTATAGCCCACCCGCTTTTGGGCATTTTTGCGGACGAACTTGGGTACTGGACCTTCGGGGCTTATTTTAAAAGGGTGCGGCTGTGCCCGCCTATTTTTGGCACATGAAGGGCTCTCGCAAAGTCCTCGACTTGCATTCCGAGTCCGACGACGAACTTGGGGACGGACCATCGGGGCTTATTTTTACGCGCCAGCGCGTGGCTCATTTTTGCACACGGAGGGTGCCAAAGTCTCACCACTTCTCCAGTCCGCGACGGTTGGCCAGCCCTCCCCCAAGGCTATAGCCCACCCGCTTTGGGCATTTTTAAGCGGCGACGAACATATGGGGACGGGACCTTCGGGGCTTATTTTTGGGCGCGCTGTGCTAGCAGCCTATTTTTGGCACATTGGAGGGTGCCTGCAAATTTCGCCCCATTCAGAGTCCGCGGACGAATCTTGGCCAGCCCCCTAAGGCTATGGCCCACCCAGCTGCTTTGGCATTTTATATGCGGCGGATTTAACTTGGGACGGACCTTCGGCACTGAATATTTTTGGGGGTGCAATCTGTACCCACGGCCTATTTTTATTGCACACTGAGGGTGCTAGCAGTCTCGCCTGCATTCCGGAGGACCGAGGGATCCAGCTTGGCCAGCCCTCCCTGAAGTGCTATAGCCCACCCGGCTTTTGGGCATTTTTGCGGCGGATTTAACTTGGGGACGTGGACCTCGGGGCTTATTTGTGCGCGCTGTGCCTGGGTGTGGGCCTATTTTTGGCAGACGGAGGGCGCTCGCAAAGTCTCACGTCCTGTTCCGAGTCCGGACGGCTGGCCAGCTCCTCCCCCAAGGCTATAGCCCACCTTTTTTTTGGGCATTTTGCAAGGACAAACTTGGGACGGACCTTCTCGAGCTTATTTTGGGCGCGTTGTGCGCGGCGCGATTTTTGGCACACTGGAGGGCGCTGTAAAGTCTCACCACTTTCCAAGTCCGTGATTTGCTACAGCCCCTCCCCCCAAGGCCATAGCCCACCTGCTTTTTGCAGTGATTTTTGCGGGGCGGAGGAACTTGGGGACGGAACCTTCGGGGCTTATTTTAAAAAAGGTGCACTGTGCTCGCCTATTTTTGGGCACACGGAGAGCGCCATGCAAAGTCTCGCCTTCCGAGAGTGGCGGATTTAGGTGCTGGCAGGCCCTCCCCAAGATTATAGCCCACCCGCTTGGGCATTTTTGCGGCGGACGCAATCTTGGGGATGGACCTTCCTGTATTTTTGGGTGCAAGCTGTGCCCATGACTATTTTTGGCACACAGAGAGTGCCAAAGTCTCGCCCCATTCCAGGAGAGGGCGGATGCTTTGATAGGCCCTCCCCAAGGCTATAGCCCACCCGCTTTTTGGGCCTTTTGCGTGACGAACTTGGGGACGGACCTTCGGGGCTTATTTTTGGGTGCGGATGCCCGCCTATTTTTGGCACATGGAGAGCTGCAGCGCCGCCTATCCGAGTCCGGCGGACGAAGCTGACAGGCCCTCCCCATGGCTATAGCCCACCCGCTTGGGCATTTTTAAGCGCGGATGAACTTGGGGACGGGACCTTCGGCTTATTTTTTGGGTGCGCCTGTGCCTATTTTTTGGCAGACAGAGGGCGCTATTTCGACAATGTCTCTCGCCCTATTCCGAGGCCAGCGGACAAAGTAGGCCAGCCCCTCCCAAGGCTATAGACCACCTGCTGGGTGGCATTTTATTATGACGAGCTTTTTCGAGGACGGGACCTTTCGGGACTTATTTTGCTAAGCAGCCCAAGGCCTATTTTTATTCACAGCAGGGTGGTCGAAAGTTCTGCCTATCATTCCGAGTCCATGGGCGGATCAACTTGGCTCAGCGCCTCCCCTGGGCCATAGCCCACCCGCTGGTATTTTTATGGGAAGGGACTAACTGGGGATGGGAACTGGGGCTTTATTTGCGCGGCTAAACAAGTGCCTCAGCCTATTTTTGTCATGGAGGGTGGTCGCAAAGTTCCGCCCATTCTTGAGTCCGCGGACGACTTACCCGCTGGCCCGCTCCCTAAAGGCAGCCCACCCGCTTTTCAGGCATTTTTGCAAGGACTTGGGGACGGGACCTTCGGCACTTATTCTTGTGCGCACAAAGCCCGCAGCCTATTTTTGGCACACGGAGGGTGCTCCCAGTCCCGCCCCATTCCGAGTCCGCGACGAACTTGGCCAGCCCTCCCCAAGGCCATAGCGCACTTGCTTTTTTGGGCATTTTTATGCGGCGGACGGTTGGGACGGACCTTCGGGCGCTTATTTTGGGTAACTGTACCCACTGGCCTATTTTTGGCATACCTAGGGCGCCAGTAAAGTCTCGCCCCATTCCGCTGAGTCCGCGGAGAACTTAGCTAGCCCCTCCCGCCAAGGCTGTACCCACCCGCTGGGCATTTTAAAGTGGCGGATTTAGACGAACTCGGACTGCGCTATTCTTGGGCACGGCTGTGCTCAAGGCCTATTTTGCACACGGAGGGTTCTTGAAAGTCTCGCCCATTCCGAGTCCGGCGGACGACCCACAGCCTCCTCCTGCCAAGCTATAGCAGGAGGCCTCTCCCACCTGCTTTTTGGGCATTTTACAAGGACGAACATGGGGAAGGGACCTTCGGCTTATTTTTAAGCGATGGGCGCGGCTGAAAGCTAACAGCTCATTTGGGACATTTGAGGGCGCCTGCAGCCGTAAATCTTCGCCCCATTCTGAGTCCGCTGGACGGTTGGCCAGCCCCTCCCCCTAAGGCTATAGCCCACCCGTTTTTGCGATTCTTTACGGCGCTGATTAATAACTTGGGGAGACCTTCGGGGCTTATTTTTAAGCGCTGTGCTCGCGGCCCATTTTGGCACATCGGAGGGCGCTGCAGTCTCGCCTATTCCAAGTCTGGGCGGCGGCCAGCCTCCCCTGCAAGGCTATAGCTCACCCGCTGGCATTTTGCGCGGGATTTAACTTGGGACGGACCTTCGGGGCTTATTTTTGGGCGCAGCTGTGCTGCAGACTATTTTTGGCACACGGAGGGTGCTCGCAGTCTCTGCCCCATTCCGAGTCCGCGGACGTTGGCCATCCCTCCCCCAAGGCTATAGCCCACCCGCTTTTGGGCATTTTTGCGAAGGTGGCGCACGAACTCGGACAGGACCTTCGGGCAATTATTTTTGAGCTTAGCTGTGCCCATGGGGCCTTTTTTTGGCACACGGAGGGTGTCGCAAAGTCTGCATTCCCATTCCGAGTCAGGCAAACTAACTTGACCAGCTCCTCCCCCCAAAGGCTATAGCTTCCACCCGTTTTTGGGCATTTCATGCAGACGAACTTATGGACGGGACCTTCGGGATTAGTTATATGCTTTTGGCGCGGCTGTCCCCGCAGCCTATTTTTGCACACGGAGGGTGCTAGCAAAGTCTCTTTGCCATTCCAGTCCGGGCGGGTTTGACAAACTTGGCCAGCTCCTCCCAATGCGCATAGCTCACCCGTTGGGGCATTTTCAAGGACGGATTTAATCCTTTGGGGACGGACTGGCTGGTTGTTATTTTTAAGGCATGCCGCGATGCTCATGGTTAATTTTTACTGGCGGTGCTTCCGCAGTCTCGACTCCATTCTGAGTCCGGCGGATTTAATTTACAGCCCTCCCCGCCATAGCCCACCCATGGGCATTTTATAAGTGGACGAACTTGGGGAGGGACCTTCGGTGCTTATTTTTGATGTGGCTGTGCCCCGCGGTCTATTTTTTTGGCACACACTGAGGGCACTCAAAGTCTCGCCCCATTCCGAGTCCGGCGGATTTGTATGCAAGCTCCTCCCCCAAGGCTAGCCAACCCGCTGGGGCATTTTTACAAGCTGGCGGGACGAACTTGGGGACGGGACTCGGGCGCTTATTTTTAGGGTACGGAAGCAGTAATGCTGTGCTGCTGCCTATTTGCACACGGAAGACACTTATGTCTCGCCTCATTCCGTAGTCCGCATGATAAACTTGCCATCCCTCCCCAAGTCTATACTCCACCAAGCTGGGCATTTTTGCGGCGGATTTAACTTGGGACGTGGACTTCCGGGGCTTATTTTTGCGCGGCTGTGACTGCGGCCTATTTTTGCCGCGACGGAGGGCGCCGTGAGTGTCTCGCCCATTCCGAGTCCGCGAACGGTTGGCCGGCCCTCCCCAAGCCTATAGCCCACCCGCATTTTTGGCGGATAACTTGGGACGGGTACTCTTCGGGGCTTATTTTTGGGCGCGGCCGTACCACGGCCTATTTTTACGCACGGAGGCCGGGTCACAAAGTCTCGCCCATTCCAGTCCGCGACGACGGGGCCGCCCTCCCCAAGGTTATAGCCTTGCTGCATTTTTATAAAGCGCGGACGAACTTGTGGGGACGGACCTTCTGGGGCTTATTTTTGGGGCACGGCAATTGTTCCCATGGTCTATTTTTGGGCACACGTGAGGGTGCTCGTAGTGTCTCTCGCCCCGCCCCATTCCGAGTCCGCGTGACGGGCGGGACAGCCTTCCCAAGGCTGTTGCCATTCCACACCCGCTACATTTTGCGGCGGACGACCTATGCGCCGGACCTTCGGTGAGTTTATTTGGGTGCACTAAACTGTGCCCAGCACCTCATTTTTGGCAGCCACCCGAGGGCGCCGCAGAAGTCTCACCTCTGTATTCCCAGTCCGCGGACGATTGTTAAGCAGCCTCTCCCTGGCTGCTGCCATATTTAGCCCACCCGCTGGGCATTTTGCGGCGGACGAACTTGGGGACTGTGGGACTTCGGAGGCTTATTTTTGGGCACAGCGCTGTGCCGCTGCCTATTTTTACACGGAGGGCGCGCATGAAGTCTCGCCTCTATCTCTGAGTCCCAGCAACTGTTGGCCTGCCCTCCCCAAGGCTATAGCCCACCTGCTATGGCGACGAACTTGGGGACTTGGGATCTTGGGGCTTATTTTTGGGCGCCATGTGCACGCGGCTCTATTTTTGGCACACGGATTTGGCAAATTGCTCAGTCTCGCCCCATTCCTAGTCTGGCGGACGGTTTGCCAGCCCCTCCCCAAGGCTATAGCCCACCGCTAGTGGTTTCACAAGTGGCGGATTTAATCTTGGGACGGGACCCTTGGGGCTTATTTTTGGGCGCGCTGTGCCTGTCTCATTTTTGGCAGCATGGAGGGCGCCCCAAGTCTTGCCTTATTCGAGTCCGCTGGATGAACTTTGAATTCAGCCCCCTCCCCCAAGGCTATAGCCCACCTGCTTTTTGGGCATTTTTGCATGCGACGAACTTGGGGACGTGACCTTCTTGGGGGCTACTTGGGAAGTGCGCTGTACCCATGCCCATTTTTGGCGGGTTGACGGAGGGTGCTTTGAAGTTTTGCTCTATTCCGGAGTCTGGCATTTAAGTTGCCAGCCTCTTCCCCAAGGCTATTGCTCCCGCTTTTTTGCATTTTTTACAAGCGGATTTAACCTGGGACTTGATCATGAGCCTGGCTTCTTTTTTGGGCGCTGCTGTGTACACGCCTATCCGCTTTTTGGCACACGGAGGGCGCCAGAAATTCTCGCCCCATTCCGAGTCCGCGCGACGAGTTGGCCATCCTCCCCAAGGCTATAGCCCACCTGCTGGGCATTTTGGGCGGACGAACTTGGGACGCAGACCTTCTGGGGTATTTGCGCGGCTGTGCTCAAGGTCATTTGCACACGGAGGGCTGCCTAGCACGCCGCATTCCGAGTCCGCGGATTAGGTTGGGCAGCCCCTCCCCAAGGATATAGCCGGACACCATTGTATTGTGCGGAGTCTCGCATTCCGAGGGGGCGGACGGTTATCCTCCCCTAAGTGAAATGCACCCGCTTAAGGGTTCGGGCGCTGACGTTTGCCAAGGTGCCCGCTGCCCATTTGGCTGGGCGCGCCTGCCCCATTTTTGGCAACGGAGAGCGCCCCTGGAAAGTCTTTTGCTCTCATTCCGAGTCCGGCGGATGACGGCTGGCTATCCCTCCCCATGGGCTATAGCCCACCCGCTTTTGGGCATTTTGGCGCGGACGAACTTGGGACGGACCTTCTGGGGTTATTAGCGCTAAGCAGTTCAAGGCCTATTTTTGGCACACGGAGGGTGTCAGAAAGTATCGCTTTCGCATTCCGAGTCCGCGCGGCGGCCTCTCTCCTCGGGCCGCCAAGGCTATAGTGCCCACCCGTTGGGCATTTTTGAGGCGGACTTAACTGGGGATCAACCTTCTTAATTTGCAATTTTTAAGTTGCCAAGCAGCCCATGCCCATTTTTGGTACACGGAGGGTGCTCTAAAGTTTTGCCTCATTCCAGTCCGCGGGATGAAGTGCCACAGCCTTCCTAAGGCCAGCAGCCCACCCATTTTTTGGGCATTTTTGCAAGCGGACGAACTTGGGGACGGAACCTTCTGGGCTTAGTTTTGCCGTGGCTGTGCCTTAGCGCCTTATTTTTAATATAGCACCGAGGATGCCTGCAAAGTCTCGCCCCATTCCGAGTCCGCGACGAGCCAGCCCTCCCAAGGCATGCTGTGGGGCTCCACCCAAGTGGGTGCATTTTTATGGCGGACGAACTTGGGGACGTTTTGACCTTCGGTGCTTATTTTCAATACGCGCCTATTTTTGGCACACGGAGCGCTGCTGCAAAGTCTCACCCCATTCCGAGTCCGGCGGACGGTTGGCCAGCCCTCCCCAAGGCTATAGCCCACCCATTCGGGCATTTGGGCATTTTAAGCAACTACTTGGGACGGGACCTTCGGGTTTATTTGGCACGGCTGTGCCTCGCGTCTATTTTTGGTACACGGATATGGGCGCCTAAAAGTCTCGGCCGCATTCCGCCTGGCGGACGGCTGTGCCAGCCCTCCCCCAAGGCTATAGCTCCACCCGCTTGGGTATTTTATGAAGGCGTGATCTAACTTGGGACGGGATATTCGGGGCTTATTTTGGGTGTGGCTGTCAGTTCATGGCCTATTTTTGGCACACAGAGGGCGTTTCTCAGAAAGTCTCTCCCCATTCCGTGTCCGCGGATTAAGCGGCCAGCCCTCCCCAAGGCTATAGCCCACCCGCGCTTTTGGGGCATTTTTGCAGCGGACGAACTTGGGACGGGACCGCCGGGGGCTTATTTTGGGCGCAGCATTTCTGCATTTTTTGGTACACGGAGGGCGCTGTGTAAGTCTTGCCTCATTTCGAGTCCGCGGACGGGAGCAGCCCCTCCCCAAGGCTATAGCCCACCTGCTGGGGCATTTTTATAAGGGCGACGAACTTGGGGTGGTGTGGATAGGGACCTCGGGGCTTATTTTGGGTGCATATGCCCGAGGCTTATTTTTGGCAAACACGGAGGCGCTGTAAAGTCTCGCCTCATCTCCGAGTCCGCGGATTTGTGCTTGGTTGTAGCCCCTCCCCAAGGCTGAGTAGCCCCACCCGCTTTTGGGGTATTTGGTGGCGGACGAAACTTGGTGGGACGGACCTTCTGCATGGGTGCTTATTTTTCACAGCTGCCTATTTTTGCATATGGAGGGTGCCTGGAAAGTCTCACCCCATTCCGAGTCCGGCGGATTTAGCCCAGCCCTCCCAAGGCTAGGAGCCCACCGAGCATTTTGGGCATTTTGGCGGCCATGGACGAACTTTTGGGGACGGGACCTTCAGGGCTTATTTGGCACGGCCAGCTGCTGTGTTTACAAGGGTTTTTGGCACACGGAGGGTGCTCTCTAAAGTCTCGGCTGTATTCACGGCGTCCGCGGATTTGTTGCCCGCCAGCCCTCCCCAGCACAGGCTATAGCCACCATGGTAGTATTTTTTGCATTTGACAACTTTTGGGTCGGGAGATTCGGGGCTTATTTTGGGGTGCGGCTTTTGCCTCGTGGCCTATTTTTGGAACACAGAGGGCGTCCAAAGTCTCTCCCCATTCGAGTCCGCGGATTTGTTGGCTGGGTTGCAGCCCTCCCCAAGGCTATAGCCCACCTGGCTTGGGGCATTGCAACGAATTTAGGGGACGCTGAACTGGGCTTATTTTGCTGCTGTGCCATGCTCAAGGTCCCATTCCATTTGGCAATACACGGAGGCGATCGCAAAGTCTCGCCCTATTCCGAGTCCGGTGGACGGCGGGCCGCCCCTCCCGCAAGGCTATAGCCTCCACCCGCTGGGTATTTTTGCGCGCGGATGAACTTGGGGACGGACTTTCGGGCTTGAGTTTTGGCGTGGCTAAATTGCGCTACATTTTTTTAATAATGGAGGACGCTTGTAAAGTCTCACCCCATCTTTAATCCGATTCGGATGAAGGCATAGCCTGTTCCTCCCCAAGTCTATAGCCCACCCGTTTTTTGGGGGCATTTTGCGGCGGATCAACTTGGGACTGGGACCTTCTAAGGCGCTTTATTTTTAAGCGCTGCTGTGCCCGAGGCCTATTTTTGGCACACGGAGGGCGCCAAAGTCTCGTGCCCCATCTCCTAAGCGGACGCAGTTGGCCAGCCCTCCCCAAAGGCTATAGTAACTGAACCACCCGCTTTTGGGCATTTTTGGTGGCGGATCAACTTGGGACGGACTCGACTTTTATTTTTGGCACGCCGCCTGAGGTCATTTTTGGCACACGGAGGTTTCAAAGTCTCGGTCTGACTCCAGTCCGCGGATTTGCTGGCTGCTCCTCCCACAGCCCTCCACCTGCCAGGCTTTATATGATCTAACTTGGGGACGGACTCAAGCTTAGCCAAGGCCGGGCCGCCATGGGCTGGCTTTTGGTACATGAGGGGCGCTTGCAAAGTCTCGCCATTTTTAGTCCACACGAAGTTGGCCGCCTCTCCCCTTCTGAGCGCCATAGCCTAACCCGCTTTTGGGCATTTATGGCGACGAACTGGGGGACGGACCTCTCGGCTTATTTGGGTGCGGGCGATGCCTGGCACACTTTTGGCACACGGAGGGCGCCTGCAGTCTCGCCCTATCTGAGTCCATGATTTGAGAAGTTGGTTAGCCCTCCCCGGCAATATAGCCCACCCGCTGGGGTATTTCTGGCGCGGACGGAATCTTGGGGACTTGGAACCTTCAAGTTTACGCCAGCACAAGTTCCCGCGCCCATTTTTGGCATATACATGAGGCGCTGGCAGTCTTTACGACCCAGTCCGCGACGGGTTGGCTGTCCTCCTACAGGCTAGAAGCCCACCTTGCTGTGGGTGATTTTTGCGCGGAC
The DNA here is from genome assembly GCA_030449895.1 of Citrus mangshanensis. Classification (NCBI taxonomy): domain Eukaryota; kingdom Viridiplantae; phylum Streptophyta; class Magnoliopsida; order Sapindales; family Rutaceae; genus Citrus; species Citrus mangshanensis. Next base: position 180,439 of record JASUUJ010000182.1, read on the forward strand.
GGAATTTGGGCGGATCCTTTGGGGCTATTTTGCCACAAGCCCTCATGCCTATTTTTACATGTGAGGGTGCCTGCAAAGTCTCGCCTCCCATTCGAACCGGGCTGATTAAGGCTGGCCCTCCCCAAGCCTATAGCCCACCTGTTTTTGGGTATTTTTATATGGACGGATCCTAAGTTTATTGACATTCGCTTATTTTTGGGCGCATGTGCTCATGCCTGTTTTGGCACACTTGAGGGTGCTCTCGCTAAGTCTCTGCCCCCATTCAAGTCGCTGACGGCGACACTCCCTCTCTCAAGGCTATAAATTTCACCGCTAGCATTTTATATGATTTGACCAGTAGGTGGTAGGCGGCACCTGGTACTTATTTAAGGCTGTGCCCACGCCTATTTTTGCACACGGAGGGCGCTTCTGCAGTCTCGTCCCATTCGAAACCGCGGATAAGTTGGCCAGCCCTCTCCTGCTGCCATAGGCCCACCGCTTTTTGGGCATTTTTAAGGCGGCGACTTGAATTAGGGGGACGGACTCGGGGTTTAGCTTGGGCGCAATATGCCCGTGGCTTATTTGGCACGGAGGGCGCTGCAGTTCGCCTCATTCCGGTCCATGGATTTAGTTGACCAGCCTTCCCTGCTGCTATAGCCCACCCGCTGGTATTTTTATGGGCGATAACTTGGGACGGACTTCGTGCGCTTATTTCACTCACGGCCTATTTTTGCACACACGTGAGGGCGCTGTGTCTCGCCCCCCATTCCGAGTCCGGAGGACGGCTGGCCAGCCCTCGCGCTATAGCCCACCCGCTTTTTGGGCATTTTTATGGGGGATAAATCTCAGGGACTTGAACTCTTCGGGCTGATTTAAGGGTTGCGCCCAGCAGCCCATTTTTATAACACAGGCTGACATGCTGCAAACTGCCATCTGATTCCACACAGTTATTACCTCCCCAAGTGCCATAGCCTCCACCGCTTTTGGGCATTTTATGGGTGGATGAATCCTGTAGGGGACACTGGGACCAAGCACTTACGCTACTGCAGGGAATTTCCACGCTCCATTCATTAATGGAGGTGGTCAAAGCATCCCCATTCCGAGTCCGCCATAGCTGGCGCCAGCCCTCCCCGCCAGGCAGAGCCCACCCGCCAGCATTTTGGTGATTAATTGTGACTGGGACCGGGTTTAGTTTGAACTGGTACAGCCCACTGCCCTATTTTGGTCACGATCGTGGATGTTCCCAAAGTTCATTTCTATCTGAAACCGCGTGATTAGGCTTAAGCCGCCGAGCCTCCTCAAGACTAAGATTCACCTGTTTTTTGGGCAATGCAGCGGTGACTGAATTGGGGACGGAACCTTCATGATTGGCCAAGCAGTTCATGACTATTTTTGGCCTGGAGGTGGTTTCTCGCAAAGCCCTGCTTTATTCAGAACAAAGTGACAGTTGGCCAGCTCCCCCGGCGCCGCAGCCCACCCGCTTAGCACTTTTACAAGATGAACTTAGACGGAATTCTGGCGCTATTTTTGCGCGCGCCGACCGTCATTTTTGGAAAAACACGAGATAATCAAGAGGGTCTCGCTTTATCCAGGTCCGAGACGGCGTTGGATAGCCCTCCTGCTGGCTGATCACCCGCTTTTGGCAGTTTTTACATGATTTGAACTTTGGGGAGTGGAACCTTTCGGGCTTATTTTGCGCGGCTGTGCCTGCGTCTGGCTTACACATGGAGTGGCGCCCCGCAAAGTCTCGCCCCATTCCGAGTCCGCGATTAGTTGCCAGCCCTCCCCAAGGCTAGTAGGCTCACCCGCCAAAGATTTTACATGATGAACTTGTGGGTAGGGATGGAACCTTTGGGGTTTATTTCATGCCGCCAGCCTGCGCTTCATTTTTGGCAGCATGGAGGGTGCTCGCAGTCTCGCCTATTCCGAGTCCGCGTGACGAGTTGGCCAGCCCTCTCCCCCAAAGCCTATAGCCCACCTGTTTTTTGGGCATTTTTATGTATGATTTAACTTATGTGACGGGACATTCGGGGCTTATTTTTGGGCGCAGCTGTGCCTGCTGCCTGTTTTTGGCACACGGAGGGTGCCTTCACATGGCCCTGGCCCCATCTCCGACGCCGCCGTGAAGGCTGCAGCCCCTCCTGCCACATAGGCCCACCTAAGTAGGGTATTTTTATGGCGGATTTAACTTGGGGATTTGGCACCCTTCGGTACTTCATTTTTGGGCGCGGCTGTGTCCATGGGCCTATTTGGCACACGGAGGGCGCTCGAAAGTCTCGTCTTATCTGAAACCACATCGCCACAGCCCTCCTGGGCTGCTATAGCCCACCCAAGTGGCATTTTTGTAGGCGGGCGACTAACTAGGGGACGGGACTCGGGCTTATTTTGGGTGCGGCGGCGCCCGTGGCTTATTTTTGCACACGGAGGCGCCGCAAAGTCTCGCTCATTCCGGTCCGTGGATTTAGGGTTGGCTAGGCCTCTCCCAAGGCTATAGCCCACCCAAGTGGCATTTTTATGGGTGGACGAACTGGGGACTTGAACCTCAAGACAGCGCGGCTGCCCCGCAGCCCATTTTTGGGCACATGGATGGCGCCTGCAAAGTCTCGCCCCATTCCGATTCCGGCGGACGAAGCCGCTAGCTCCTCCTCGCAAGGCTATGTAGCCCACCCATGGGCATTTTTGGCGCGGATGAATCAGACGGACCTTCTGGGGCTAATTTAAGGCGTCGTGTCTCACGCCCATTCTTGCCACTGAGGGTGGTTTAAAAGTTTTGCCTCATTCCAGTCCGAAGTGGATGAGTTGGCTAGCCCTCCTGCTGCCAGGAAGCCCACCCGCTTTTTTTGGGCATTTGCAGCGATCAACTAGACGTACCGGGGCTTAGTTTGGACGTGCATAAAGCCTATGCCCTCCTATTTTTGTCACACGGTGGATGCTCCAAAGTCTCGCCTCATTCCAGTCCTATGGATCGGCTGGCTGGCCTCCTCAAGGCTATAAAATACCACTGCTTTTGGGCATTTTATGACGAACTTGGGGATTGAACCTTCGCTTATTTTTTGCTGCTACAGTTCAAGGACTATTTTGCACACGGAGGGTGCTCGTAAAGTCTCGCCCATTCGAGTCCTATGATTTGCTGGCTTCAGCCTCCTGGCTATAGCCCACCCGCTGGGTATTTCAAGGGCGGACGATCTCAGACGGGACTGGCTTTTATTTTGGGCGCGGGCTGGTAACGCTTCATTTTTGGCACACTTGAGGCACTTCGCAGTTCGCCCCATTCCGAGTCCGCGCTGACGAACTTGGCCAGCTCCTCTCAAAGGCTATAGCCTATTCGCTTTTTTGGGCATTTGCTGGCGCGGATTTAACTTGGGGATAGTCCTTCGGGATGGCTTTGGGCGCGCTGTGTCCGCGGTCTATTTACTGCACACTGAGGTAGTTCAGAAGTCTCTGCCCCGACCCGAGGCTATGACGAAGTGGGCTAGCCCCTCCCAAGGCTATACCCACCCAAGCTTTCTTTGGGCATTTTGCGGTGGGACTTAACTTGGTAACTGAAACCTTCGGGGTTTATTTAAAGGTTGCCTGCACAGCCCATTTTTGGGCACACGGATGGCGCCTTGTAAAGTCTCGCCATCTGATTCATGATTAGTTTGTTAGCCCTCCTTGAAGGCTGTGGCTCCACCCGCTTTTGGGCATTTCATGCATGGATGAATTTGGGACGGGACCTCCCTCTGTGGAAGCACTTTTAAGTGCTGTGTCATGCCCATTCTGGCACACGGAGGGTCGCAAAGTTTGCCCCATTCAGTCCGCGGATGAGTTGGCTGCAGCCCTCCCAAGGCTATAGCCCCACCCTGCTGTGTGGGTATTTTGCAGCGGATTTAACTTGGGGGACTGGACTGGGCTTAGTTTTGACGGAGCAGTTCCATGCCCATTTTTTGGTTACACTGTGATGCTCCAAAGTCTCGCCTCCCCATTCCGAGTCCGGCGCGGATTTGCTGCCAGCCTCCCCTGTACAACAGTAGCCTACCTGTTTTTCGCATTTTTGGCGGCAGACGAACTTGGGGGTAGAGGACGGAAATCTTCTGGGCTTATTTTTAGCGCGGCTGTGCCTGCTGGACTATTTGGTACACCGAGGGTGCCTCTCGCAGTTCCCGCCCCATTCCGAGTCCGGCGACGAAGTTACCAGCCCTCCCCAAGGCTATAGCCCAAATTGCTGGTATTTTGGCGCTTGATGAAATTGGGGTAGAGGGACGACCTTCGGGCGCTTATTTTGGCGCGCCGCGCCTCGCGGCCTATTTTGGGCAGGTACATCGGAGGGTGCTTGGGAAGTCTCTGCCTCATTCGAACCGCGGACGGTGGCTAGCCTTCCCCTGGCGCCAGGAGCTCCACCCGCTTAGTATTTTACAAGACGCACTTTGGGACGGGACCGCACTTATTTTTCACCGCGTCTATTTTGGCACACCGGAGGGGCACTCAAAGTCTCACCATTCCAGTCCGGTCAAGTGGAATAACTGGCGCCAGCACCTCCCCCAAGGCTATAGCCCACCATGAAGATTTTCAGGCGGATGAACTTGGGGGACGTGACTGGCTTTATTTTTAAGTGCTACAACTGCGGCTCTATTTTGCACACGGAGGCTGCAGTCTCTGCCTCATCTCGAGTCCGGCGGACGAAGCACAGCCCTCCCCCAAGGCCAGGTTTCACCTGGGGTGATTGACAAGGGACGCCTAACTTGGGGACGGGACCTCTCAAGGTTATTTGGTCGCCACAGTTCGCAGCTTCCATTTTGGCACACGGAGGGCGCATGCAAAGTCTCTTCACCAGCTCCCATTCTGAACCGCGACGGTTGGCCGCCCCTCCCCTCGCTACAGCCTTCCACCTGCTTTTTTGGGTATTTCGCCGCGGACGAACTTGGGACGGACTCAGTTTATTTTGGGCGCGGCTAGTTCAGGGTCTATTTGGCATATGGATGGCGCCAGAGTTGCACCTCATTCCCGAGTCCGGCGACGGTTGGCCAGCCCTCCCCAAGGCCATAGCCCACCCGCTTTTGCATTTTACATGATCGAAATTAGATTTGACCGATCTTATTTGCGCGCTGTGCTCATGCTCATTTTTGGCACACGGAGGGTGCTCTAAAGTCTCTGGCCCCATTCCAGTCCGGGCGGACGGCGGCCATCTCTTCCCCAAGGCTATAGCCCACCCGCTGGGGTATTTTGCGCGGACAACTTGGGGACGGGATCTTTCGGCACTTATTTCACCGCGGCTCCATTTTTGGCACACGGAGGGCGCCGCAAAGACTCACTCCCATCCCGAGTCCGGCGGAAGAACTTGGCCAGCACTCCTCTCAAGGCTATAGCCCACCTGCTGCGGGCATTTTGCGTACTTAATCTGTGGACGGGACCTTCAAGGCATGATGGCGCGGCTGTGTCCAAGGCTCTATTTTTGCACACGGAGCTGCCTAAAGTCTCGCCCCATCTGAGTCCTCAAGTGATTGTTGGGCTAGCCTCCCAAGCAAGGCCATAGCCCACCCAAGTGGGGTATTTTTGCCATGACTTCAACTTGGGGACGGGACTCAGTTTATTTTTGGGCGCGGGTTGTGTCCAAGGGGTCGGCTTTGCACACTTGAGGGCGCTTCGCAGTTCCGTCTCACCTGAAACCGGCGGACGGCGGCCAGCCTTCTCCTACAAGGCTATAGCCTACCCAAGTGGTGGCATTTTTGGTATGATTTTAATCTGGACGGGACTCGCACTTATTTTTCACCGCGTCTTATTTTTGAAGCGCACACGAGGGCGTCTCCAAAGTCTCGCCTTCATTCCGGTTCTCGCGGACGGCGGCCAGCCTTCCCCAAGGCTAAGTGGCCCACCCGCTTTTTTCGTACTTCGCGCGGATTTAACCGGGGACGGGACCGTAGGGGCTGGCTTTTGCCGCTGTGCCCACGGTCATTTTTGGCAATAATGAGGTCGCTTGAAAAGTCTCGCCTCATTCCGAATCCATGACAAAGCTGGCTTTCATCCCTCCCCCTGGCCATAGCCCACCCGTTTTTGACATTTTACAGAAGTGAGACTTATAACCACAGGGACGGACCTTCTGTTTATTTTTGCTGCCAGTTCGCGGCCCATTTTTGCACACGGAGGGCGTCGAAGTATCGCGCACCCAGTCCAGCGGACGGTTGGCCAGCCCTCCCACAGCCAGAAACACCCGCTGGGCATTTTTGTGTTTTGACGAACTTGTGTGAGATCAGAACTCCTTCTGTGGCTAATTTTGCGCCGTTGTGCCTCGCTGCATGATTTTTTGGTGACATCGAGGTGCCTTGTGTTTTGCCCCATTCCAAGTCCCATGGATGAAGCTGGCAGCCTCCCCCAAGGCTATAGCTCACCCATTTTGGGCATTTTTCAGGGACGAACTTAGATTTGACTCTGGGCTTAGTTTTGCGTGGCTAAACAAATGTTTTTACACACGAGATTTGCCCTAAAGTCTCGCCCCATTCAGAGTCCAAGGATTTGCTGGCTAGACCCTCCCCTACACAGGCCCACCGGGTTTTTTGGTATTTTATGGCGATTTTTAACTTTGTGGGGACGGACATTCGACGCTATTTTTAAAGCGCCAAGGTGCTCATGCCTATGTTTTAAGACACACGGAGGCGCCGCAGCTCCTGCCGCCATTCCCGAGTCCGGGCGATTTGTTGATGGCTAGCCTCCTCCCATGGCTATAGCTCCACCCGCTTTTGGTTTTTGGGTGTGGATTTAACTGGGGACGTAATCTCTGGGTATGTATTTATTTTGGCACGGTTGTGCCCGTGGCCTATTTTTGTCGTAGATGGAGCGCCTGCAATGTCTCACCACCCTGAGTCCGTCAAGTGACGGTTGGCCAGCCCTCTCCCAAGGCTATAGCCTGTTCGCTGCCGCATTTTCCATGGACGCACCTGGGACGGACTTCTCGGGGCTTATTTTGAGCAGAGTCCGCGGGTCGATGGCACACGGAGGGCGCCTAAAGTCTCGCCACCCAGTCCGCGGACGATGTTGGCCAGCCTTCCCTGCCATAGCCCACCCGCTTTTGGGCATTTTTGCGGCGATTAACTTAGGATCGACCGTTTATTTTTACGCTACAGCCCGCTGCTCATTTTTGGCACACGGAGGGCGCTCAGAAAGTCCCCACAAGCATCTTGTGTCCGGCGGATTTGTTGGCTGGCCTTCCCCTGCCGGCTATAGCCCACCCGCTTTTTGCATTTTTATGGCCGACTGATCCTGGGACGACCTTCGGGCTTATTTTGCGCGGCTGTGCCCGCGTCTATGTTGGCACACGGAGGGTGCTCGCAAAGCCCGCCTCATTCCGAAAGTCCGCGGATGAAGCGTGGCCGCCAGGGCCCTCCACCCGGCGCTGGCCCACCCGCTTGGGGCATTTTGCGTTGACGAATCCTGGGACGGACTCCGTTTATATTTGGCGCAGCTGTGCCCGCGGCCTATTTTTACCACACGGAGGCGCTGCAATGTCCTTCTGCCTCATTCCGAGTCCGGGTGGACGGGGAGCACAGCCTTCCCCCCAAGGCCATAGCCCACCCGCTTTTTTGTAAGATTTTATGTTGACGAACTTGGGACGGACCTTCGGGCTTGATTGGCGCGGATGTGCCCATGGCTCATTTTTGGGCACACGGATGTGGCGTCGCAAAAGTCTCGCCTCCCATTCGAAGTTCATGACGGGGTTAAGCCAGCCCTCCCCTCAAGGCTATAGGCCACCCGCTTTTTTTTAGGCCACATGACGAACTTGGGACGGGGATGGGGCTTATTAAGTGCGCTGTGCCTGCGTCTATTTTGGTACACGGAGGGCGCTCGCAGTCCTTCCGCCACATTCGAACCGCGGATTTAGTTGCCGCCAGCCCTCCCACAGCTGTATCACCCGCTTTTGGGATTTTACGCGGACGCATTTCTGTGGACGCGTGACCTTCGCTTATTTTTGGGCGCGCTGTGCTCGCGCGCCTATTTAGGCACACACTGAGGCGCCAGTAGTGTCTAGCCTCTAACTCCAGGTCCGGCGGATAAAGTCACAGCTCCTCCCAAGGCTATAGCCACCTGGCTAGCATTTGCAAAGTGGACGAACTTGGGGGACGGGACTCCTGGGCTTATTTTTGGCGCGGCTGTACCAAGGCCCATTTTTGCATGAGGCCCTCAAGGCAAAGTTCGCTTAGTCCCGAGTCTCGCGGATTTGGGGTTGGCCAGCCCTCCTCTAAGGCTGTGGCCCCACCCATGGCATTTTACATGATCACCCTGGGGACGGGACTCCGTGGATGAGACGGAAGCAGCTGTACTGCAGCCTATTTGTATACACGGAGGGCGCCTGTGTGTCTCGCCCATTCCGAGTCCAGCGGATTACACAGCCCTCCCCCAAGGCTATGGCCCGTTCTGCTTTTTGGGCATTTTGCGCGGACGAACTGGGGATTGGACCTTAGTTTGTTTTAGCGCCACTATGCCCTGCTGCGCTCATTTTTGGTACACTAGAAGGTGTTTCTAAAGTCTCTGCCTTATCTCCGGTCCATGCTGATTTGTTGGAAGCAGCCTCTTCCCCAAGCTAGCCCACCTGCTTTTGGGATTTTTATGGGTTAACAACTAGACGTGGGACCTCGGGGCTTATTTTGGCGCTGCTGTGCCTGCTATTCTATGTTTGGTATACATTGAGGTGCTCTGCAGTCTCGCCATTCCGAGTCCGCGGATTTGTTATTGTGCCGCTGCCAGCCTCTTCAAGGCTATGGCCCACCGCTTTTTGGGCATTTTGCGGTATGACGAATTTGGGGACGGACTCGCTTATATTTGGCGCAGCTGTACCAGAGCTCTATTTGTGGCACACCTGAGCCGCCTCCTGCGTTCCTCGCCATCCCGGTCCAGCGATCGCTGGCCAGCCCTCCCCCAAGGCTATAACCCTCTGCTTTTTGGGTATTTTTGCGGTCACGAACTGGGGATCGGACCAGGCTTATTTTTGCATACATGTTCAAGGCCTATTTTTAAGACACTTGAGGCGCCTAAAGTCTCGCCCCATCGAGTCCGGTGATTGAGCTGGCCAGCCTCTCTCTACGCTATAGCCTCCACCCTGGCTTTTTTGGGTACTTACAAGGACAAACTTGGGGACGGGACAATAGTTTATTTTGCGCACAGTCTCGCGGCCTCCATTGGCACACGGCAGCTCCCTAAAGTCTCGCCATTCCGAGTCCGCGGATTAGTTATTCAGCCTCTCCCCAAGCAAGCTATAGCCCACCTGCTGGGCAGCATTTTGCGGCCGACTTAACTTGGGACGCACCTTCTGGGATTATTTTTGGGCGCGCTGTGCCCACGGCCTGTTTATACATCGAGGGTGTCGCAGTCTCGCCCATTCCAGTCCGCGGATTTGCTGGCCAGCCCTCCACCGCTGCCATGGCTCCACCATGGGGCATTTTAAGGGGCGATCGAACTTGGGGACGGACTCTCCGGGGCTTATATTGGGCGCCGCTGCAGTTCGCGGCCTATTTTTACTACACGGAGGCGCTGCAATGTCTCGCCTCACTCCTCGCAAGTCCATGGATTAGTGGGCTGAGAGCCCTCCCCAAGGCCAGGAACACCATTTTGGGCATTTTATATGGGCGACCTGGGGACGTGGACCTCTGGGGCTTATTTAAGCAAGCAGTCACATGGGTCATTTGCACACGGAGGGCGCTCGCAGTCTCGCCACGAGGTCCCCTGAGTCCATGACGGCTGGCCGCCGCCAGCCTCCTCTCTCTAAGGCTAGTGCCCACCATGGGGCATTTTGCGGTGATTTGTCTGTGGACGGGACTTTCTGGCTTATTGGGCGCTGTGCCTGCTATTCTATGTTTGGCACACGGAGGGTGCTCAAAGTCTCGCCTATTCCAGTCCGCGGACGGTTGGCCAGCCCTCCTGCGCTGTGGCCCACCCGTTGGGCATTTTTATGCGGACGAACTTGGGACTGGACTGGGGGCTTATATTTGGGCTTAGCTGTACTGTGAGCCTATTTGTGGTACACGGAGGGCGCCGGTGTCTCGCCATTCCGAGTCCAGCGACGGTTGCCGCCAGCCCTCCCCAAGGCTAAATTCTCCTGCTTTTGCATGGTGGCTGACGAACTCTTGGGACGTGGACTCACATAACCAACGGGCGCAAAT